>PVKA01012092.1:0-58863 GCA_004027165.1 Ctenomys sociabilis | reverse complement strand
TGCAGCACTCCACAGTCCGGGAGAGGAAGCCAGCAGGAAGTGGGTTTGTCTCCCTCTGGAAGCTCACTCCTCAGCCAGCAACCTGCACAGACAGAGCACTCTGTGCTTTTCAGTTACTGTTTTGTTTATATGTTTGTTTATTTGTTTGTTTTTGTGGTACTAGGAATTGAATCCAAGGCCTCCCGAGGGAACTACATTCCAGACACTCCTCCTTTTAGAAAATAAAGAAATTCTTTTCAGTCTTAAGACAGGTTATTGAGCCGGGTGTGGTGGCGCATGCCTGTAATCCCAGCACTAGGGAGGCTGAGGCAGGAGGATTGTTGTGAGTTCGAGACCAGCCTGAGCTACAAAGTGAGCTTAAGGCCAGACTGAACTGCACAGTGAGACCCTGTCTCAAAAAAGACAAAAAAAAAAAAAAAAAAAAAAAAAAAAAAAAAGACAGGTTATTGATAAGTCACTGATTTGCTCAGGCTGGGTGTAGGCTTGTGATCCTCCTGCCTCAGCCTCCCAAAGAGCTGGGATTGCAGGCACGGACCAACTGTCTTACCCAGCTCAAATTCTGATTCATCTTAGTTTCCCCAGTGCATAGCTTGGAAGGACTGATGGCAACTGTAGGTTCCTGAGATGTATGGGTGAGTGGGTGGATGGATTGACGGGTGCACGAAGAAAAGGACTGACAGAGCCTTTATATAATTATAAGCCATGGCCGTGAGAAAATAACCCTTAATGCAAGGGTTATTTTCTTTTTAGACTGAAGCCTATGTCTACCGCTGGTCTCTCCCCTTCCTTCTCCTCCCCTGCCTGGCTCTATTAGTAGTGATTCATTGCCAATCAATAATAATTCAATTTATCTGCAGAAGTCACTTGTGTGACTTGGTTCCATCCACCCCATCAATAACACCAGTCCTGACCTGGCTGCCCGGCTCTGATGGTGACCTAATCCATTCAACCCAATTACCAGATGGGCCGCAGAGCCCAGAGAAGGTTAATGAAGAAAAACAGCCTCGAGTGTTCTTGAAAAATAGATGCTAGGAAAGGCACGTAAATATTGGGGCTTCTAGATTTTCTATGTCATTGTGAGAGGAGTCAGGAAATGACTTTGTATATTTGAAGCAATGACAGTAAATATTTTAAAATATTTCAGAGTAGCAGAATACGACATCGGGAGAGAGCGGGGGTGGAAGGAACGTGGCAGGAGCATGCCACCCGCTTGCACAGACCTGCCAAGGTGGAGCCCTTTCATCTGCACAACTGACCGGACGAGACCTCTGCGCCTGCCTTTTCCAATGCTTCTAAGCAGTGCTGCTCCAGGTATTTCCTCCTTATCTAAACGCAGCTGTGACTTCTTGCCCGGGTTTTATTCAGTCATTTGAGCAGAGCTGGCACCGGGGCCCTGGTAGCGGTGGTCCCTGCCGTCGCGGCCTGCACAGCAGCCTCTGCGGCCACATCACTGCCAGAGCCTGCGCCAGCACCAGAGCCCCGCTCTGCAGCAGCGGTCTTCCTGCTCCGGTATTAGGCGATCCTCCCTCCAGCAGATCTGCAGAAGCAGCCAGGCCAGGGGCCACCCTTCTCGTTGGTGTGATGGGCCTGCACAGAGGCTCCGCTTTCCCGCTTTTCCCGGCTGAGTGGAGTCGAAGGGAGTATCTCTGCATTTCAGCGTCCTAGACCTGGGGCTGGCTTCCGGGATGGAGGGGATGCCCCAGCCCGGGTCGCACTGAGCTGCCTCCGTGCACACTGCATCTCTGCAGAGGCGAAGGCCTGCGTCTTCAGGCTGGAGGGCTGCGCTTCCAAGATGCTTCCAGAAGCGCTGTGTGGAGGCCAGGTGAGAGGGAGCAGGGAAAAGGAGAGGACCGGCATCCACTGAGCCCGCTCAACCGGTGTCCTACAGCTGTGACTCGCTCCTCTTCCCCTCCGCTCCTGGAGGGGACATCCAGAGGCCTCATTTTTCAAATTAGGAAACTGAAACAGAGAGAACTTAAGGTGACATGCACGGTGTGCAGTAGGTTCATAAGCCAAGCCGAAACACCTGTGTCTGACCTTCATCTTCCACCAGCCGCTCTGCTCCTGTAAAGCTCAGGCCGTGTGCACCTGGCTCCCTTGTCCTGCAGCTCTCTAGTTCCTCATGTACCCAAAGCCACTGCAAGTGCATAGGGCAGGAAGAGACCGAGATAGACCGCAAGTCATTCTAAAAGCAGTGAGAGAAAATAATTAGACAAGCACAGATTTAAAAAAAGTATTTCTTATTATAAATGTATACAATTGACACTTGACCTATTACTATTTTCATCTTTCATTTATTATTATGTGTTGGTGATGTTTATCCTCCACACACCACATAGATTGAGGGGAAGCTACCATAAAGCAGCAGCAATCAAACCCTACCATTGACGAAACAGAGCTAACACGTGGGAGCCATGTGCCCGGACCAGGCTGGCCGGGGTCAGCTCTGAGCTTTCCCATATCCTGTCCTTCGTGTCTGCTCACAAGTAACCACGGCCCAGCCGTCTCCAGCCACACCACAGAGCCTGCCGCCCTCATCTTTGTCTCTTTTTAGAAGGTCACTATGTGCTTCCCCTGAATTGATGACCTGTGGTCTAAAACACAGCAGGGTTCCTGGCAAGGGATCCCTGGACTCGGGCTGGGTCCCCACCCCAGGGTCTTGCATTCTGTGGGTCCCAGGTTGGTGCAGACACTCAGGGCCACTGTAGGCATGAGTGAGCTCCCTTAGGTCCCATTACCCCTGCCCCCATCATCTGGCTGGCACCACCCTGACTGTTAGCCCAGCTTTGCCTGAGATGCCAGAATGTTAGCAAGCTCCACCAGGCCCACAATGATGTAGTTACAGCTCTGAAATTCATAGACTCTCATTTCTGAAACTCTCTGATTACTCATTCGATTGATAATCTGTTTAGACCTAACTCATTCCACAACAAAATACCTGGACAGACAGACTTGAGCTTATTAATAGTTAGCCTTTGCCCCTCACTGCCTGCAGCTGCTGTGACACTAGGGCCCCTGGGTCCTGCCCCTGATCCCTGGGCCAGTGACCGATCACAGTCAGGGGCTTCTTGTAGAAGAAGGATCACTCAGCCTGGACAGGCGAGAACGCAGTGAGGAGCCGCCCCAAAGGTTTGGCAGGGAAGAAGGCATAGCCAAGGGTGGAACAGGCTGGAAAAAGTAGGGGCTGCCTGAGTGGAAAGGCCAGGCCGGGTGGCAGCTGCCCAATCCAGAGTGATTAGAACAGGACAGGCTTCAGGACGAAGGAGGCCACCTGAAAAAGGAGCCATGAACTCAGCACCCAGTGCTGCTGCACGTTCCCGCTGGTTTCCAGGTTTCTTTCTTTGGCTAAAGATCCCCTGAAGTGCATGGCTGGGAGCCCATGCACAGAGCACTAAGAGCCCCTCCAGGAAGGGCAAGTGACTAGGAGGTAGGGGGCCAATGGAAATACCCAGCACAGTGCCTTCTGGCACGTGCACAGGTGTACCGCCACCAGCTTCCTGAAACCTGAAAACTCAGGAGTGCATTCAAGAATTGTTTTATTACACCAACAGAATATATACACACTGGAGAAATATTTCTACCTATAAAACATTTGTGTTTGCAGTTCTTGTGTTAAATAGACCCACGGGTCACTTACCAGAGTTCCTCTGCTGCCAGGAACACCTGGCCTACTGGAACTCATTCATGCACAGTTCATTCATTCAATAAATACCCCTCATCAAGTGCCAGTCAGCTAAGCACTGTGGCTCTGTCATTTGTCCCTCTGGCCTGGTGGTGGCTGAGGTTACTTCCCAGCATCTTCCTCCCGTACTTTGCATGAAACAGGACGCCAGCCTCCCAACACTTGCATTCAGCACAGGGCAGCAATTTGTTGGAAACCAGTGACATGGTCTTGGGGTAGCAAAGCTTTCCCCTCAGAGCTTTCTGGGGCTTGGAATGCTTTGAGCAGGCTGCAGGGCTCATCTGGACTCAGTGGGAAAAGCTGCTGTGAGCTCTCCGCAACCTCAGACCTGGGTATAGGAAAAGAAGCACGGGGTGGGGGGTGCAGTTTTGGTTGATCATTCTTTAATTATGCAGCAGAATAACAGAGTAAGCGCCACTCCAGAGGAGAACAGGAGCAGGACTTACTTGAAACTGGGAAACCCTGAGAAGATTAGAGGGGGAGAGAGACAATTTTAAAGATTTCCAGACAACAGCATGCAGGAGGAGAGAAAGGTCACACTGGCACATGGCGGGCAGATGTCGTGGGCAAAGTACAGGAGGAAGGTGCTGGGAAGTAATCTGTGTCCAAGAGGGCAGCCACCACCAGGCCAGAGCTGGTGCCACAGACAGAGGGACAAATGACAGGTGTATGACGCGCTGAGGGAGGAGTCAGAGGAGACTCCGGGGTGTTTAAAAGTGAGCAGAGGAGAGCAGGAAGAGAGCATTGTGTGCGCACCTTGGACAGAGCATGACCAACACGCAGAGGGCAGGTCCCACGGGCATTTGGAAGCATGAGTCCACAGAAATCCCATGCCCAGGAAGTGTCCCACTGTAGAAGTTATCTTCAATCCAAAACCCAAATCATTGTAAAATTTAGAAGTGCTGAGGGGCTTGGAACCTTTATACCATGACAACTTGAACAAATGTGAAGTGACCCTCCCTGGATCAATATGCAGTGGTTTTATTGCCCAAATAATATGTTGAATACAGGACACTGGCCCAAACTTGTGCTGGTGGACGATGCTGTTACTAAAAGATGCACACTCTGAATTACCTTTAATATATATAGAGTCTGCCAAAAGGTACACCTACTCAGAGGAGAGAAACTTTCATCAATATTTTAATATTTATTGAGACATCATGTGCCTCCAGGGTGCCTGTGGTCTCTACAGTCACAAGAGGTGCTCAAAGTGGTGGGCATGCACTTGCAGGCATTTATCAGTGCAGCAAGGCCGTTGAAGTTGCTGCTCCTGTTTCTGACGCAGTGCAGTAGGTTTTCTGCAAAATACAACAACCTCCTGGGTCCCCCATAGGAGAGCAACTCCTCTGTTCAGAAAACATATTGTTTTTCCTTTCCTGAAGTGTATATGCATTTTTGGGGCAGACTCTGTACATGTCCTGAAACATATCTGGTCCCAAGGTTTTATATGAAACCATTGGAACATGTATCAATATTCTTAGTGTTTCTTTATTTTGCTTTGTAAAGAAAGCATGACCTTAATCTTTGTGCATTTGGTGTAAGGCAAAGTAGGTGAACAGCTGCCTCCCTGGCCTGAAGTGCCTGGGAATGAAGCACTCCTTGCGTGAGCCTCTTGCAGCACAGGCTGGGACAGCATCTGTGGCCTCCACCTGGGCCAATGAGAGCCACTCCGAGTGTGCAAGTACCGAAGCCAAGAGCCTCTCAGTTAGCATTTTAGTAAGTGCTCATCATTATTCTCTTGTGCTTTTTTAAAAAATGTATTTGGTACAGGGTCTCACTACTTAGATTGGACTCTTAGTGATCCTTGTGTTTTCAGCCTCCCAAACAGTGGGATTACGCCTAGTCTCAATCTCTGACTCAGAGCACCCCAAGGGGGTGGGGCTGGCATGGCATACCAGGGATCAAACCCCAGCCACTGCATTCTGCCTATGCAGGAACTTTAGTCTGCTGAGCTACCTGACTGGCCATCTCCTATGCTTTTAATCAACAAATATTTTTTAAAATGTTTTGGATGAAAACTTGATGACTTACCAACATTTGAAAGAACAGACTCAAAAGACATAGCTGGGACACCCAGCATTTCACTGGGTCTTTTACAAGGTTTGACCAAAAATACGGGGAAGGCTTTCAGTACCGCTGAGGCAGGGGTCCATGTGGCATGTCCTTGATTCCCACCGTAACTTGAAGGGAGATGTCACAATGTCCACAGCCCTTGGTGTCATGCGTGAAGGAGGAGGATGTCCTCAAGTTCCTTGCTGCAGGAAACCACTTTAATGGCACCCCCTAGATTTCCAGATGGAGCAGCATATCTACAGAAGGAAAAGTGATGGAATCTACACCACAATTCCACAGCTCACCTGGGAGAATATTCTGTGGCAGCTCAAGCTATGGTGGCCACCGAAAACCCTTGACATCAGCATCATGGCCTCTTGCAGCACCGGCCAGCGGGCTGTGCTGAAGTTTGCTGCTGCCACTTCTATGGTGGCCACTTCACTCCTGAGACCTTCGCTAACCAGACTGATGCAGCCTTCCAAGAGCCACATGTTCCGATGGCTACTTCTCTCGTTGCTGGGACAAATACCCAACATCTGAAATGAAGGAAGAAAAGGTTTATTTAGCTCACAGTTACTGGAGGTTTCAGTCCATATTCAGCTGGCGTCAAGGCAGAGGGGCACATGGCAGAGAGCAGCGGTTCATGGCGGCTGAACAGCAACAACAAGAAGGAGCAATCGCTAAAGAAAGTCTGTCTCTGTCTGTTATTCTACATGCAAGCTCTCTGCCCCAGGCTGGAGGAAGTACACCCATAATCCCAGCAGTACTAAAACCCATAATCCCAGCCTTTGATCACACATAATCCCAGTGGATCATGAGTTAATCACAACTCCCCACCCCATGACTACATGAGGCTTTGGGGGGGGACAACTAGACACAAACCATAACAGTTACTGACCGCAGGGCTGACCAGCCCCTCACAGAGTCCTCTTATATCAATCTGCCAACCATCACTCTGTGCAACACAGATTCTCCTCTGTGCTATGTGGACATTGCCATCCCGTGCAGCAATAAGGGGGCCCATCCTGCGGGTTGACTGTGGTGGATGCTGGCCTGGGAAGTGCTGCGCATGCGTGGCACCGTCTCCCATGAGCACCCGTGGGAAGTCAAGCCTGATCTCTCCTTCCACTGGAATCCTGCAGAGACTGAAAAGGAGAGCAGGCTGCTGCTGAAAAGGCTGCGACCAAGGAGGAATTTCAGGGTGAGTGGACTGCACCAGCTCCAGAGCTGACTGCTGCTCAGCCTGAGGTCGCAGACTGGTCCGAGGGCGTGCAGGTGCCCGCTGTCCCCATTCAGCAGTTCCCTACTGAAGACTGGAGCGCTCAGCCGGCCACAGATGATCGGTCAGCAGCCCCCACCACGCAGGCCACTGAGTGGGCAGGAACCACCACCGAGTGGTCTTGAGCTATTCTGCAGACGCTTAAGCAAATGGAAAAGAGGTTGACAGAAAATTAAAGTGCAACCAAAGATACTCACGAAGGAGGCCTCTAGAGCTGCTGCAGAGAGTGGCAAGGAGAAAGGGAGGAGTGTGTTGGCAGTGAGGAGCGCTGGCTGGAGGAGGGTTAAGGGCAATGTGCCCTTCCCCATACGTAATCCTGTTGTGAAGCTGTCAGTACATTTAGATCACACCTGTGTGGGCCCAGAGGACAAGGAGGACTGTCTATGTGGGAGGCGACTGTCAGTGTGGGGAGCAACCGCCCAGCCCTTGGCTTGCACACTCTGGTTACCGCTAAAGCTGCAGAAAGACTGCTGCGTTTCCACGCGCATTGCATGACCACTGCATCCTCCCCTACTTGCCTACTACCCGCCCCAGCGGAGCCCCTGGGAAGCGCCCTGGGGCAGCCGGCCTAATCCAGATGGGAGCAGCGCCTGCAGGGTCTAGGGCAGGGCCCGGCGTGCAGGTGCTGTGGACTAGCCTCCCACGCCACAGGCCGGGTTTCGGTGTCCCACTGGCTGCCAGAAAGGAAACAGGCCTAGCCCTGGGATAAGCCACCCTGCGAAGGAGGTGGGGGTGGGGAGGAAAGGAGAAAAAGGAACAAAGGAAGAAAAACACAAACTTCGCAGAGCAGCGGGCAGCGGCCCACGCCCCAGGCTGGTCTCCAGTTTCCTAGAAGCCCGCCGCCCGGCCCCGCCCGCGTGGGGGCGTGGTTCTTCCTGCACGATAATTGGCCCGGCTGGCACTCGTGGGCGTGACTTCCCTGTATATGCTGATTAGCTTGGTCTGGCCCAAGGGAGAGGCTGCCCGTATATGCTAATTAGCTCACGCTCAGCGCCCCGTGGGCGTGGCCCCATTGTATGCTAATTTCTCCGGGTGGGTGGGGCGGGCCGCGCGCTGACAGCCGGCGCCCCAGCAGGACCGCGGGGCTGCGCCCGGCTCGGCTCGGCTCCGGCCCATGCTGGCCCCGCTCTTTGTTCTGGGGCCGGCGCCGAGGCAGGCGCGGCCGACGATGGAAGTGGAGGACTCAGGCGGCGTGGTGTTGACCGCCTACCACTCCTACGCGCGCTCGCAGCCGCCCGCCGCCAGCCACCCTCTGAGCAGGTACCTACCGGGGCGGGACGGGATCGGACGGGTCGGGTGAGTCGGCCTGAGGGCGCGCTGCGGACGCGCCATGGCTCTGAACCTCCCGATCCGCCGGGACGGAAACGCATGACCGGGCCAGGGAGCGCGTCCTGGGCCCGCAGCTGTTCGAAGAGGAGTTGATCCTCGATGCAGTTGTGCAAGCCAGGCAGACTTGGCTTCTGCCCAGCACTTATCAGTGGGGATTCTGGCTGCCACGCAGCACCAGGGAGGCGGAACAGCAAATCTACACGCAAACCGAGCCGGGATGAGGAGGCTTTCTAAAATCTCTGTGACTTGCAGACATCTTTCTAGACGTAAAAAACCCTTCGACTGCTCGAAGACTGTGTTGTCACTTGCTTAGTCTTAAGCTGGACTCTGAGCTGTAGTTACCGTGACCGCACATTTCTTTGGGTCAAGGAGGGCTGTGCCCATCAGGTTGTGTGCGTTCCAGAGCTAGCAAATTGGGGCGTCTGTGTTACGTTGCTCTATCAGTGTGCAACTCTTTGATGCAAGATCAGGGCCTGCGAGATTCCATTGCCGGAGTCAAAACGTCTCGGCTGACGTCTCGGTGGAGACAGACGAGAGCATTGCTGTAAAAGCAGCGGTTTCTAAGCTGGTACAGAGTGCAGGGAAGTTATGTTTTGTTAAGTATCTGCTGCCTGCATCCTACTGAATGTTCCTTGCTTACAAGTTGGCGACTTGACTGGTGTACTCTTGTTTTAATGTCTTTGTTTTTTATGATTTCTTTTTTTCTCACACTTTTATCTTTAGCTGTATAGTAACTGCTTCTGTTTCCCAGTGTAGCTTGTCTTAGTGTAGCTGGTTTGTGATTTTGTTTCCCAGAATATGCTTCTGGCTGGTATCTATGAGAGGAACCATCTCCCCTGGTATGAGACATACTTGGGGCTTGGCTAACAAAGAAAGCATTGTTTCCTTCAAAAAGAGCAGGTTGAGTAAAATCTCATTTAATATAAAGACCATGAGAAATTACATATTTCTTCCAGTTGTATGAATACTGTTTTAAAGGCTACTTAAAGTTACACGCTTGAGTTTGACTTTAGTGTTTTCAAAAGCATCCTCACTGGCTGTCATTTCTTGGACTGTGGGTAACTAGAGCCAAGCAATCTGATGAGAAGCCAGGTCAGATCCGTGCTTCCTAGACGGCTTTGGGGTGGCTGTGCTGTTCCCAAGTCCCAGCAGCTGTTCAGGGGCTCCAAGCAGGCATCTGAAGCTGCAGTCATTTCCAAAGCAAACCGAGGGCGTTTTGTTAGCTCAGCATATGGGCCTGTGGAAAGAGAATACGGGACAAGAGCGTTGCCTGCCACAGGCAGTGCTGTGTAGCAAGGCTGCCAATTAGATTTACATTATTCCAAGCTTGCAGTTTAGGTGACTGCCCTGTGCTCTCTAGGAGACTTTGTGACGCTCACTCCCTGGCACAGGCCATGGATGAGGCCCCTGCCCCTGGAATGGAGTCAGGAGAACAGTGTCATTCCTCCGTCCCCAGGAAAAGCACTCAGAAAGAGGTTTCTGTATTTACACAGGGCCAGAGGACACCACATCATTAATCATAAGTCTGGTAACAGAAATAATCAGCCCAAGTTATTAACCTTTGACTCACTAACTACTGATCAATACTTCCTTTCAAGCCAAGAAGCAAGATGGCATTGTTCTCCTGAAGCAAACACTGTCTCTTTCAGGAACACTCTTTCCTCTCAATTGCCTGCATATGTGCAACTTATCTGTGGAGTAATGAGCACCGGGTTCTGGAGCCCAGGGCCGCTGCAGCCAACTTCCTAAGTGGAATGGCTTGCTAGCTCTCAGTAGCATAGGTTCCAGCCAGAGCAAGCTTTTGCTTCTTGTTCCCACCTCTGCTTACCTGAGATGATGTGGTTTTGGCGTTTTCTTATTAAAATATAGTATTCATGCGCTCGCGTGCATGCATGCACACCTTTCTCTCTGTTTTATTTTCCTTTTTTTGCATTATTATGTCCCAACTGTCTGGAACAAAGTCTGGGATATTCTAATAGCTCAATAAATGTTTCTTGATGCCGGGCGTGGTGGCGCAGGCCTGTAATCCCAGCACTTGGGAGGCTGAGGCAGGAGGACTGTTGTGAGTTCAAGACCAGCTTGAACTACAAAGTGAGCTTAAGGCCAGCCTGAACTACATAGTGAGACCCTGTCTCAAAAAGACAAATAAATAAATAAATAAATAAATGTTTCTTGAGAAAATGCATGAATTCCCATGAAGATTACAGAACTGCCATGATAAAATGCTGGGCATTTCATCCACTGAGCTCAGCCCACTTGCATGTGCAGTGTACTAGCGAAGGGGAGGGCACTGCTGGTGGTACAGAGACACTGTCGCTCCATTCCTTCCCTGGAGACGCAGGCAAAACCAACAGCAATTTCAGGAAAAGGTTGAACTGAACATTGCTAAATCAAGAGGCTGAAGGCACAGACCTAGAGTTTCTGGTTCCCATTAAAAACACATAAAAGGGCTGCCGGCTGCTGCCCCACAGCACAGGTTGATTGAGGCCATGACACTGACAGCTAGCTGCTCCCTCTTCTGTGACCTCCGAGTTGCTCCCGCCACAGCCTTCTGACTGTGCTCTGCCCCCCACCCCACCCCCGGGGTGTGCCGTGTTCCCTGCACTTTCCCTTAGTTCTGCCTGTTTCACTAAAGAAACCAGTCAAATGCACTTGTCAGTTACCTGGGATTGAATCGGATTGGCAGACCAGCTCTGCACTCTGACCCTGGGCCGTTCACTTCCGCTGCTACAACATTAATGACCGGAAGGAAGCCCCCATTATGTTTCTGAGTTGTGTTAAGACTGCTGCCGCTGATGAGTGGTTAATGTAAGAGGGAAATGAGACATTTAGGGTGCTCGCTCACCAGCAGAGCAGTGAGATGCTGAACAGGGTCAAAAGAGCCTCGTTTTTCATGGAAACTGAAAAAGATCACTTAAAACTCTTAAGAGCTACCGTAACTTCGCAGCTGTCATTTCATCATTTGGAAGAATTCAGGTTCTCTCATTCTCACTGTATTTGACGGACTCTAGTACCTGCATTTGGGACAACAAGAAGTGTCCCCTCAAGTCACATAAATGCAGCCTTGAGAGGGAGGTACAGGACCCTGGAAGATTCCGGGTTGGAACGCTAGACATGAAGTCCTCCCAGATTTGCATCATTTTAAAAATGAATATTCAGGGTAGGTATCTCACTATTTCAATCTTTCTTCTACAGACGACCCTTGGTCCATCTTGTCCCGACCCTCCTGAAGACTCACAGACTGTGCCAGTGAAAAGTACAGCTTAGTGCTGCTTTGTTTCTCTGTCTTTGCCCCTTGGGCCACAGAGGGAGATGTACTGCAGCATTTAAGGTTCTGCTGCCTGTGCCCCGCCTTCGGGAGCCCCCACTTCTGTGTTTCTTCAGGAATCCACACGCATTTTCTACAATCTGCGCCACTCCTGTATTTTTTTATTCTAGCCGAGAACGAGGACAGACAGGCTCAGTTGCTATTTAGTTTTTCATATTATTTTTATCTTTTAAGTTTTTTTAGGAATGCATTTGAAAAATTCCACCGAGTCTGCGTCTGTGCTTATTCCTCAGTATTCTTAACTTCCACCTTGTACCATCCACCTTCAGTTTCATCCTTTGGGGTGGGCAGGAAGGTCATCAAGATTCCCTAAATTCTCAGTTCTACTGAAAGAAATTATTGAAATTATTTATAAAAGAAGGCTTGCCAGAGAGGCCAAGCTGCTGTTCAGAATCCTGAGAAAGTTGATATTCATACAAAATATCTTGTAAAATCAGTGTAAGTTGAGGAGTGTATGAAACTGAAGCTAGATGTTTGTTTCTTTAAAGGATTTCCTTAGTTATATACAAATGAGGATATACAGTATTTGGGGGAAGGCCCAGGAGACAGTGGCCACAATTACTTTTGATGTGTATCTAGTTACACCATAAGCTTCCTGAAGGAACAGAAATAGCGGAGGCAAAGAACGGACTCTTCCTCAAAAACAAATACAGATGCCAACGAGGCTTCCCCCGGAATTTCCATTCCATGCAGCCTTTCAACTTTGGTGGAGGACTCTTGATGCCCGGTGTCATAGGTTCTCTAGAGTGAGAATGCTGTATTTTGATAAAAGTACAGCTAATGATGATTCAGATATAAAGGTTTTGGTTTGAGCAAAGACTAAATCTAGCAACTTCCAGCAAAGTACTTGTTGCTATCTTTCTGAGTTGAGACTAAAAGACACTTATTTCAAGGTGCTGTCTTTGGCTAAATTAAACATTATGTAAGTCTTACAAGCGTAGGTACACATACCTGGGGCACCAAATTCTGGGAGATGTTAGCCATGCTTGTTCCAGAGGCTTTGGAAATAGTAATGGGAGCTGGATTCTTGGGGGAGAATCAGTATTTCTAGGTCATTCTTTATGTTATGGTTGAAAGGAGAGTCGCCGTCTCTGGTTTCTTTGCCCAGCAGGGTCCCTGCTGAGCATAGGCTCCTTCATGTGTGGGGAACATCTGGCACACGTCTTTTGATCCCGTCATTTGGCCACGCCTTTCCCAGTTGCTGTGCAGGCGTAACCTGCCCAGTTACCCTCATCTTTAACCTCTGAAGCATTTATAAAACCTCTAGGTTCAGAGTGCTGTCAAAATGCCTTCCTGCGGACGGAGACGGTGACTTTTTCTTAGGATATAGTTTTTGACTTACAGAAAACTTTCCAAAGCAACTTCTCCCAGCTTCCCACAGGTTAACCTCTTGGCTGCCCAACCAGAGCCGCCACTGTCAGAGCTCTGCAGCTGAATCCCAGCTCAGGGCCGCTGCCGGGCTACAGCACACTTGCTGATCTCACCCCCTTTCCTGTTGGAATTCAAGTTTTCCTGTTGTTGAGTCGAACCCAAGGTCGCAGGCTGAATTTATGTTGGGCCCCGAGTCCGCGCTGTCTGACCTTGGCACTTGCAAGGTCCGGGTGGTGATTTTGTAGGAAATTCTTCAATTTGAGCTAGACAGATGTTGTCTTGTGGTTTGATGAAGATTCTGCAAATGATGGGCCACTGTGTTGGCGAATCAGGGTATCAGTATATCTTAATGCTGTTAAGTTTGAGCACCTGGATAAGTGACATGGGTCAGATTTCCACACTATAAATTTACCATTTCCTCCTTTGGAATTACTAATTACTTTTAGAGAAATGCTTTAAATCGATGCAAATAACCTTCTCCTCAAACTTTCCTGTACCAATTTTAGCATCATTTGTGGATCTTACCAGTAAAATGTATTACTGTGTCATTTTAACAGAGACTTTTTTTTTGTCTTTGTAAGACAGGGCATTGATACATAGTCCAAGTTGGCCTTCAGCTCATTTTGTAGTCTAGGCTGGTCTCCAACATACAGGCTTTGGAAATAGTAATGGGAACTGGATTCTCAGGAGAATCTTGCCTTAGCCTCCACAGTACCTGGCCCTTAAGGACAACTTTTAATTTATTTCATTTTGGCTTTAGTTTATATACTAAACTACACATTCAACATTCCCTGTACTTCTGTTGTCGTTATGTCTTCCACCTCTAAAATGTCAACTAAATGTAAATAGCCCTCAACAGTAATTGAATCTGTTCTTTGCAGGTTGCAGAGTACAATAAAATGATGTAAAAACTACAAAGACCAATTGACTAAATTTCAGAGTTCCTTGATACTTTTGGGGGTAAAATCTTATTAAAGGTTTAGGCAAGAAAAAAATCAGGCAGTTGCTATAGTACAT
Source organism: Ctenomys sociabilis (assembly GCA_004027165.1). NCBI lineage: Eukaryota > Metazoa > Chordata > Mammalia > Rodentia > Ctenomyidae > Ctenomys > Ctenomys sociabilis. The sequence continues at coordinate 44,805 of PVKA01012092.1, read as the reverse complement.
GTGTTGTTAAGCAGATGTAGCTCTTAAAATCCACTTTGCCTGGAAGTGTTCTGAGACTACCTTTTCCTTTCTTGAGGGTACTTGGGAACCTGATGAGGCCCATTTGCCCTTAGCCCATGCCCCTGACAGGTTACAGGGACACACACAAGTGTGTTTTAACTAAAGTACACATTTTGGGGCCGGTGAGGTAGCTCAGCAGACTAAAGTGCCTGCTTAGGCAAGCTTGGGCAAGGGCAGAGCCTGTGGCTATGGTTCGACCTCGGGCACCACATGCTGTGCCAGCCCCGCTGGGATGCTGAGCCAGCCCCAGAGTCTAGGCACAGCAGCACATGCCTGTAATGCCTGCACTGCAAAACCTGAAAACAGGATGATCACGAGTCTGAGCTGCATGGTGAGACCCTGTACCAACCAAATACATTAAAAAAATAATAAAGTACACATTCTGATTCGCCTGTTATCGGCATTCCTTCCCATTCCAGCCTCAAGCCTGTTTCCTTTCTGAACTTCATTTGCTTATTTCTCAGACATGGGGTCTGTAGAGGTCAGTGCCACCCAAGGACAGAAGCAAAGCTTATGTCACAAAAGAGGTGAGGGGAATGTCTCTCAGGAGATTGTGGAGATAAATTCGGTCCACTCTAGCAGTGGATATTACATTGCATGGAAACCTCTCTGGGTGAAAATATGACCCCAAACATACCCTTAAATAGTGTGGAAATTAGCTTTTCCTTCGCGACCGACACCCAGAGACAGCATGATGTGTGGTACGACACTAACTGTATCTTTCAGCCATGTACCTGTGCTTGTCCTACTGTAAGTAGCCTCTGCTGGCCTACTGTTCATTGACTTTACAATTCAGGCTACTGTTCGTTGTTCTCCTCAGCCTTATTTCCAGCTGGCCCTGCAAGTGCGCAGTGGAGCTTCCTTCTGTTATTACTTTTAACAAGCTTTATGAATCACTTTTTGTTAGCTAACCAAGTGTGTGCAGTTGAAATAATTACAATCTTTTGATAAGCTTTTGTTTTGATTTCTTTGAAAGATTTCTAAGATTTGCTTCCTCTTGGCCTCTGTGGACCAAGTCACGGGAGCTCGCTAGTGCCGGACCCTGCGTTGCTGCCAGGCGAAGCTTCCTGCGTCTTCCTTCGTGTGTCCTGGAGTGTGTGTCAGGACAGAGCCATAGTGTGTCCAGGAGCACCACAGTTCTTTTTTCCCTAATAGATTCTTTCTCTGTATATTCATTTTCTTCAAAGGGGGCTTCTGATGTGTACTTTGAGTACCAAAAGTGTCCAGTCGCGCTCCCGCAGGTGGGCTCCATGGCCCATGTGGAAGGCACTAAGGGCCCCATAGTTCAGCAGGCAGAACCTCTCCGCCTGGCCACATGGAGCGTGCCAGCAGAGCCACTTGTGCCTACCTCTCTCTCTCTCTCTTTCTCTGTCTCTCTGTATTTAGTACAGGGTCTACAGGGTCTCAGCACTCATAGTGATCCTCCTGCTTTCAGCCTCCCAGCGCTGGGATTACAGGCGTGCACCACCACGCCCAGTCTCAGTCACCCTCTCAGCACACGCTGGGGTGCTTTCCGCAAGGCACGCTGGGGATGGAACCTGTCACTGTGCTCTGCCTAAGCAGGTGCTTTAATCCACATCTGGCATGCCCTTGGTGCTTCTCTTAAAAACTGATAGAGGGTTGGGGAGATGGCTCAGTGGAATAAGCGCTTCCCTGGCAAGCAAGCGCAAGGGCCTGAGTTCAATCCCCAGTTTGGCCAAAAAAAAAATGCAGATTACATCTGTGTATTCCTCTTCCACCCCTTAGTGGAGTAGGGGCTCACTTCGCACAGAGCCGGCTTGGAGGCGGGAAGGAGAGGCTGGAGACCAGGGGCGAACTGGTTTGTAGCCATTGTAGCTGTCCAACACATGGGGATTCGCACTACATGACTATTGTAGCCATCCTGCCTTGTGGCACTGATTATCTTTTATGTCTAAAGATAAATCTTTATGCTAAACTTCACGGCTAGCCACAAAGTTTCCTGTGCACATCTGTAATGTATAAGGAAAAAATCTCTTTGAAGTTTCCCGTTCTGTGTTCACTTGTGAGCATTCGACGTGGAAGACACCAGCTCCCTTGCCGCCACAGAGGGGCTGTGTGGGCTCTGGTTTCTTTGTATGGAACATGAGCATCTGAGGGCACTGGAAAAAAATCAAATGGCCAAAAATGACACAGTAACGAGTCATACATCTGTTTCCTCCACTCTCCTCTTTGCCCTTTCCTTCACTGCTACACTTTAAAAAGTATTACAAAAGCTAGGTGTGCTGCCCCTGCCAATAATCCCAGCACTCTGCAAAGCTGAGGCAGGAGGGTTGCAAGGCCACGCCTAGCTTGGGTAGCTCAGTGATTTTAGACAGAATCTGATGGGGGAAATTGATAAAGTGCTGGGGATGTAGCTCAGTCTGGGTGCCCTTGTTTCCAACAAAACCATTTTTTCATGTAGTAGTCAAAGCTAAGATGGGGAAGCTGGGATTAAACCCATATTTATGTGACAGGAGATGAAAGAACACAGAAGAGAGGCATGCAGCAAATCAAAGAAAGCTAAGCTTTCTTTGTATGGGTGTCTTTGATGGTAGTGGCCAGGTCAGTTCCTGGGGCACGGTCTGCTGCTGTAGTGGCCATTTGGTAATTAGTCATGCACTCCTGGGTCACGGGGACCATTGCTGGGGCAGGGGAGGCCCCAGCAGACTGCAGTTAGCCTCTTCTCCAAGCATTTCTTTTTTGTCTTAATAGAATACACCCAGACAGGGTGTCTTGTTATTTTTCTCTCATTGCTGGGACAAAATACCTTACACCTGAAGTTAAAGAAGGCAGGAAGTCTTTTAAGACTTATTTGGCGCAGTCAGGAGGATTCAGTCCATATTCAGCTGGCTCCAAGGTGGGATGGCACAGCACAGGGGCAACAGCCCAAGGCGGCAGAAGACAGCATGGAAAGAGGTGAGCAAGCTTCTTTTCCTCACTTGGGAGCAGGCTTCCTGCCCTCCTCAAGCACTGGGTGAGGGTGTTTACAAAACAAGGACCTGGCCCCCTGCGGAGTCACTTAGTATCTAAACTTCTTCAATAGACACAACGAACAGCATCCTAGAGGTCATTGCATGTCCTCTACACACACACACCCCTGCAGACCTGCTGAGCTTGTTAATCTTCTAGACTTCTCAAGTTGACCCAGTGTGGCAGTCCTAATAGAGAGTAACTAAGGATGGATATCAGTAATACATCTGAGAAACTTCGTTACCACTTGACAGAAGCTCACTAATAGGATCCCTTCCTCATTGCACTTCAAAGCCATGCTTTTGCCCTCCAAAAAGTCTAATTTAGGGGACAGCATTATCCTGAGCTGTGTCATGGTCCTCACACCAGTGGGTTGACACCAGGTAAAATAGTAGAACTCCCTGCTCCTTATAGCCCAAATGAGGTGGGTTTCGATTCTGCGAAGCCTGCAGGCTTGCTTGGTCTCTAACTGTGGAAGGCAGAGCTCACTGGAGAAGTCACATGAGCCAACCCGGAAGGCTGGATGGAGCCAGGTGGCCAAGACCCCTTGCTCTGCATGGTCCTGCTTTGGGAACAATGGCCACTTCTAATCCCTGCGCCCTCAGCATCGTGCTCTTAGTAACTAGACCTTTGGGTTTTTCATTTGAGCTTTATTAATTGCTTTCTTTAATCACTAACATGGACTTGAGGAGTTAAAACTATAACAGTCACTTAATTTCTTCCAGTATGATTTACAACGAGTCGGGTGAGATAAGGCCTGCCTGTAATCCCAGCACTCTCGAGGCTGAGGCATGAAGATCGCTGTTGATTTGAGGCCAATATGGTGCATATTGGCTTCTTAGTGCGTATTCAGTGATGGGTTCTAACAATGCCCTCTGATGAAACAAATCCTAGACCACATCCCCCCTCGCCTGGACTTGGCACTTCTGGAGAAGCAGAGCCGGGCTGGCCGCACGCTCCCCACCGTTTCTGAAGGCCTCACCTGGTTCTCAGGTTGCTGGGCTGCTGAGGTTCCTCAGATTCACAGGTGCAGGTCTACAGGGGCCTAGCCCTCTGCTGCAGTGGCAAGAGGGGTGTAGAGTGCTGAGGGTGGGGTTGGGGCACTGTCTCAGTTGGAACCAGCAGCACAGATACGGAGCTGCCGGAGGTGCCAGGAAGCTGAGGGCCAGGTTGGGCAGCAAGGGCCTCTGGACTCATCTTGCCAACTGGTCCCCACTCTGTCACCTCTGCCCATACCTTCGGGGCAGCCTGGGAACCTCACTGGGAAGACCCAGGGTGCAGAGGGAGCTGCAGGAAGCTGCCAGGGCAATGGGGTTTCCCAGCATCTTTGCGCACTGGGCCCTCATCTGATTGAGCGTCAGAGAGCCTTAGACACAGCGCACAGTGACTCCCGCTGGCATCTGAGCGAGAAACACTGCATGACCTCACCAGAGCAGTTCGTGGGGAGGAGAGCTGTGGAAAGGCCCTGGGCTTCAGCGACCGCCTCTCCTTCCCTCTGTACAGCTCTGTGACTCCAGGTGGGCTTGGCTGTGGAGCGCTGTCAGTCTGCTCCTCTGGTGCTGGCATCAGGAGCTGGGAGAAGCTGCTTGCCCCGTGTGTCCGGGGTCGTGATCTGTGCCCTGCCCCTCCAGGTACACCATGGGTGCTCGCCAGAGCGGAGCAGCAGCACTTGCTGTTTACCAGAAGCCCAGACAGAGCTGGTCTGACTACCGCAACCCCAAACAGACATGGACCTCCTCACTAGAAAGTTAGCTCCAGTTCAACAGAGGTGCTGTGTGCGGCGTGGTGATGAAGTGCAGAGAGAATGCGGGACCCTGTGGGATTTCTGGCTGGGCTCCTTGTCACCTGAAGGGGGTGGTGAGTGGGTGAGGGTGTCAGGTGGGACCCCGAACTGTGGGTGCCCTGGAGATGGTGAGACGGCTGCTCCTCGACAGTCAGCTGGTGGGGCAGGAAGCTGAGAAGAGAGGGCACGACCAGAGCTTCTACTTTTTTTTTTTCAAGTAATTAATTTTTGTTTTTTAAGATAGGGTCTGGCTATGCAGTTCAGGCTGGCCTTGAGCTCACTGTGTAGCCCTTGCTGGTCTTGAACTGGCAACCTTCCTCCTGCTTCAGCCTCTCCGGTGCTGGGGTGACAGGCATGGGCTGCAAAGCCTGGATTATCTGTCGGTTTTTTGAATTCCCTATTATTCAAGCCAGAGGTCTGTCCAGGGGCACCGGAATGAGCACAGGGGCTGGAGAGAGACAGAGGACAGGAGCATCTGGGAAGCGAAGGCTCCAGGCCTGCAAGGCACACACAAGACAACCGGAAGAGCCGAAACACGGCCCCTGGGGGCGGTCGGCTGGGGTGGGGAATCCAGTGCGCTGGGATGGAAAAATGGAGGCAAAATACAAAAATGCAGCAGCGGCCAAGGCCTGTCCTCCAAGCCTACATTGGAGAAGAGGGGGGAAAAGTAATGGGCTGAAGGGGGTGCTCGAAAACTCACAGAAAGACCTGGAAAAATCCAGTAACAGTGAAAAATTCAGCCCAGCATTTCTAAAACGCAGGTCACACACCAGCCATCTCCTGACCGAGCAAGGTGTGGCTGGGCGTGGAGGACGCGTGGGTGCCCAGAGGTGCCTGGGCTTCAAATGTGCCCCTGCACTGCCACCGCCCCCAGAGCAGGTGGGGCTCTGCAGGGTCCTGGCAGGGGCTGGGAGGCTGCTGACCCAGCGCCCGCAGACGGGTCAGTGTCCTCCCAAAGGGTAAAGTTAGACGTCTGGAGAGTGGGTTGCTATCAAGTAAGGCCACCTGTGCATTGGGCCAGCTTTGCACGCGGCTGTCCCCCTTCCTCTTCTCTGTCCTGTGGGACACTGCCAGGGGCTCCCCACGGGATGCTGGCTCCTCCAGTCATCAGAATCACGGCCTGGTAAATTCTCTTGCTTATAAAGTGCTCTGTCTCTAGTACTTTGTTACAGCAACAACACAAAATGGACTAAGACAGCATAATTGTGCTTATAAGATGAAACTGCCTCCTGGGCCACACAGGAATGCAGGAGCATTGCACTATTAGGACAAGAGCAGTGGGTCTTTCATTCATTGTACAATCCTTAACTACCTTCCCTGCCGCCATCAAAAGCTTTTACACTTAGTAGAGCCTTTACAGACAGTCACCAAGTAATCCAAGAGGGGCTGGCATGTGGATGTAGGCCCCTCCGTGGACAGCTAGATGGGAGCATCTCTTCCTCAAGGAAGTCTGCCCTGAGAGAGAGGCGTCTTGCGATGCACCTCATGGTGCTGTTGAGTGTGACTACTGGAAAGTGTCGCAGCTGGGAGCAGCTGTATGCGCCCACACCTGCAGAAAGGTTGGACGTGTGAGCGAGGCCCAGGGGATATGTCTTAGTGGCATGGACCTGCCTGGCGGGAAGGAGTTCCTGAGTTCGATTCCCAGCACAAAAGAAAGAAGGGCAGGAGAAGCACAGCTCAGGTGAAAATACCCCACTGAGCGCTGTGGACACTAAATTTTGATACAGGGTTACACCACTCATTAAAACAGGAGGTGAAAGCTCTCATTCTTCCAGATCATGTGAAATTAAGGAGCATTTTCTGATCCTCGGAATGCGGAGCTGGCACTGAGCACCGGTGCTACACAAAGGGCGAATGTGGACCCTGGTTATCCACCGTGGGACGGGGATGCCTTTACAGTGGATTTAGGCTCAACAAGGGCACAGTGCCCTTGGGACAGACCCTGTGCTGGCAGCCCAGAGTGGATCCTCAGTACTGGGATGGCTGAAGGAAGGGAGGAAGAGAGTGTGTAAGAAACACTGGAGGGGCAGAGGGGCCCCTGGCCCAGGCCCAGGGTGCAGAGTGCTGCTGACTCACAACCAAGCAACTGCCTCTGGGTGGGGGTGAAAGTGTGGCTAGATCTTGAGGGGGGCACCAGTCAGCAGGCGATCATGGGTGGGAGGATGATTTTGGCGAAAACCCAGTTCAAGCAAAAGCATGGTGGCAGGAAGCCACGGTTGCTGGTATCACTGGATCCTGAAATGACAGACAGGCGACATAGGCTGCCTGTGCTCTGAGGGCGGCAGGAAGGTCACTCTGAGTTCTGGACAAGCCAGGTTCCTCACTGGGGCTCCAGTTACTCACCTTGGGGTCTCCTTTGATAATGAAGTTCTAGTTTTCTCCTGGTTAAGTTATATATGACGGTAATTAGCTCATTCTACACTGTTAGCTGAAACTTGGTTTTGGACCTTGTTACAGTTTCTGTTTAGGTGTCCCCACAGCCCTGTAGTCACGGGCAGCTTCTAGAGTTTGTGACTAATTCAGGATGCAATGCTGGGATTACAGGAGTGAGTGCCACCCTCCCAGGCAGATGGTGTGGACACAGTGTGAGGGAGGGGGAGGGGCTTGCCCTGCGCTGCTGCTGCTGCTCCATCACTCTTGCTGTTCCTTGCCACCCTGAACCGCTGCCCTCTGCCGTGTGCCACCCTGCCTTGAAGCCAGCCGAGTATGGCCTGAGACCGCCACAAACTGTGAGTTAAGTAAACCTTTCCTTAATCTCAGGAGTTGGATATTTTTTCCCAGCAGCGAGGGAAAAGCACCCAAGACAGACCTGCACTGATTCACTGTTGTTTTTTTTTTTTTTTTTTTTTGTACCAGCGATCAAACTCAGGACTTTGCACTTGCCAGGGAGCAGACCTATACTAATGTAATATTAATAATAATTAATAATAACACCTTTCCCCGCTTTTTCACTGTGGCTGCTTTGCTGGCCTCTCAGATGTCCCGGCTGTCTCTGTAGCAGCAGCGCGACTCGCCCCACGTCAGTGCATCCCGTACCCTGGGTCTGACTCACACCCAGCAGGCAGCATCAGTCAGGGTCCATGTGGTGCTTGTCTTTGCCTCTCCCTAAACAGCCTGTGAAGCAGACCTGAGGCTTACTTTTCAGACGCTTGTAAGTTGAGTCCTCGATAGGAGTGTTAGGTATTGTTTCGCAATGCGGTGGTGCTGTGTCTCACATTTTGTTCAGGGTTGAAGAGAATACTTATAACTTCCCTCTTGAAAGGTACACATTTTGTTAATACTGTGAGCATTGGACATGATGCATAATTTAATTCCACTGGATTTAATTAGGCTTGTGCTCAATCTAATTAGAATACCTTAATTCATATTCATTTGGGTACAAAATTAGAATAGATTTAGTAGAATTGCCATAAAGCCTTCCCAGAAGTGTGTCAGCACACTGTGGAAGGTCCACTTGGCATTCTTGGATGCTGTGACGAACATTCAGGGGCACAATGAGCGGGAAGCTTGTCTTTCCCCCTTCCCCCATATTCTGCATGGTGCGTTCTGTCACCTGCCAGGTCTTTCTGCTCATGGCGGATGCAGGTTCCAAGAGTGTGCCTGCCAAAGGCATGGCTGACAGGGCAGTGGGGACTTCTGTCCACCTTTCTTGTCCTTCTAACCCTCTCTGTCTTCTTTTCTGTTACTATGGAGGGAGATCAATATGGCGGTAATGACCCAGAGGACCTCTAGGGCTCCTGAAGACACCCAGAAGCCAACCCGAAGCCTTTCCTTAGCTGTGTCAGTCACTTTTTGTTTGAAAGGAGGCACGTTCTATACATGGGAAAATGCTAGTGTCACGCCTGCTGCCCTGGCAGTAGCCATCCACACAGGATACAGGGTTCATCGGTGGCCCCCAGTGGCCCTTTCTAGTGGGCCTCCCCTCCCTGGCAGGCAATGTGTTTTGAACTTCTGACCCCTCTCCTTCTGGCTTCCTGATTCACCACCAGGGCCTTTGCACATTGTTGTGTCAGAACTGGAAGGGGGCTGCCGTGCCCCCACGCTCTGCTCCTCTTCCTCTGTGTGACTGCGTACTCCCCTGTGGGCTGGAAGGGGAGGACGGCAAGGAATCCGGTGCAGAGGAAAACCCACCTCAGTGCCAGAAACGGAACGCTCACCTCTGCTCTCAGACGCAGGGCCTGCAGGCAGCTCTCGTGGTGGACACGGGCCCCATCGGGCTGTAATTGTGCTTATTTTTCTGCCTGCCCAATTTGTCCTGGCCTCCTGAAGCCCTTCTACAGCCCCTGTAGAGTCCAAGTGGGGATTGTTTGGTTCTTACCAAGAAGCTATCTGCTTTAGTGTTTAAGGGCTTAAGGGATTTTACTTTTCCAAAGCATATATGTACTTTTCAAAAATCTCCAGTGGTGAAACTCCAGGTGGTACTCGGGACATAGGGGAGGATCGCTCAAGCGGGAAGCCACCCTCCCCCACGCACTTGATTCAGAGCGGGGCTTGGTGATGTCCTCCTGCAAAGATCAATATTTTGTGCTTTTCTGGTTGTGCGGTCCGTATCACAACTCTACTCTTTTTTTTTTTTTTTTTTTTTTTTTTTTTAACTCAAAAGCACCCAGAGGCAATGGGCAACAGATGTGTGGCCTAACATACTTGCAGAAGCAGACGCAGGCTGGGTTGGGCCCCTGACCGTAGCTCCCATCTCCTGACTGAGGTGGCTCCCTGCTCTGCTGGGCTCTGAAGCTTCCAGGGCTTCAGAGTGAAACACCCAGAGGTAGCCTTCCAGAACTGGGAAAGCTGGCAGCACCTGGGGCTGGGCTTCTCCCTCCCTCACTGTTAAGTGACTTCGGGAATTTGGGAGCAGGAACTTTTCAGCTCTCAGATAGCTTTTTCACTGGATTCAGGTCACCATAACTAAAGTTACTTTCAGATTGAGATTTGGAGAAACTACCTTAGCTCATACAGTTTAAAGGAATAAGAGAGAAAGCAAGAGACTAAGAGAAAAGGAAGGGAGAAGGGATAGCATATTGTCTTTGTGCAAATTGTTGCTTTAACATGTATGAGACAACTAAATCATGAGATTTTTCAGTGAGAAAATAGAGACCTCGAAATTCTCTGATGTTCAGTTCTTTCATCTGTGTTCTTTTTAATTTTGGCCTTAGCAAGCATTCCCTGGTATCTTAGCTCAAAGTGAAAGATCAAAGCCAGAGCTAAGAGGAGTATCTTAAACCAGGAGTGCAGCCCTACCTCACCGCACCCCCACCTCCATCCCCAGCCCTGTGATGAGCTGTGCTGTGTTCTCAGAGGGGGAGTCCTTCCTCCTGGGAGGAGGCCTGCTCCCTGTTAAGGAGGAAGTGGGCATTTTTCCTCTTGGAGTGGGACTTGTGGACTGGGGTGGGCCAAGGAGAAGCTGTGAGAACCGGCTTGATTGAGGCTGGAGGTGTGGGGGGGGAGGGGGTATGCCATGGGGGCAGTAGCGGATTCTGTGGACTTGGCAGAATTTCACGTGCAGAATAAGTTGGCTGAAGAGATGCCCAATAAACACCTATAGCAATGAAAATAAATTAATAAAATTGCCTCACTTAGGGAGAATGTCTTCATTTCTTTATAAGTACCATAATCTGTTAGAAGGGAGCATTTGTAAACAATTAGACTTAAGCAAAACCTTCATTCTTTTAGATTTCTTATATTCCTCCCTTCTCTCCCACTCCAAAACCCCCACCCACATAACTGCTAGAAACTGGTTTGCTTTAGGGAAGCAGCGCACTTGCTGGCAGCTCGCTGAACTAAGCCTAAACATATGCCGGGGACCCTATGGCACAGCCTGCCGGGGACCCCTCTCCACAGCTGTTTCTGTGGAGAAACACGGAGCGCTCGCTCTGGTGCCTCACGCCAGCCCTGTGTGTAACTTGGCCTGCGTCGGGCGGCCCAGCTGGGCAGGGTGGGTGACAGGGATTTCCTGATGGTGTGCACCAGAGCACACAGGTAGAGGAGGAGGCCTTTCCTTCAGCTGTAACGAAGGCCTGGCCCTCCTACACTTTGGTAATTTCATGAAGGGAAGGTGTCAGCATGGAGCAGGTTTGGGGCTCACACCCCATCAGGGCATTCCAGAGTGCTGGGGTTTTAATGCACCCCGCTTTGTTTGGAAAAAGCCTTGAAAGATTTACTGAGGGGCGTTCTACCCCCTGGAATACCATCTCCTCAGAATAGAGCCTCCGCCTGTGCAAATAGGATCGCACCTCACAGCCAGCGTGTATTCAGTCAGATGGACCATTCATGTTTTAGGAAGTGCTGGACATCTGGGATGCCGTCCCCCATGGAGCTGTCATGACCATGTTGTGTACCTGGAGAGGGAGGGGCCTTCTAGGAAGAGGGCTTGCTTCTCTGGCAACTAGAGAGTAGCCTCCGGCAAGTGCAGTCCAGGACGAGTTTAACATAAAGAGCACCCAGTTGAGATAGACGGGCTGGATGCGCTGTTCCTGTCCCTGTGTGCAGGCTGTTCCCCAGACGAGCCACTTCTGTGGTGGGACATCCCTGGCGAAGTGAGCTGTGGCGAGCTGAGTGTGTGCCGCAGAACCCCGTGTGACTGGCACCTTCTGCATGCAGAGGGGAAGATGTGGGCAGCAAACGCCGCACAGAGCCGAGGCCAGGAAGATCCCAAGTTCTAGTCATTTCTCAAGGGAGGGAGGGAGGGAAGAAGGGGAAGCCTTTCAGTATTTCAGACATGTACCATGGAAACTTTATTCATTGTTGCCCAACCAGAAGACCAGGGAAAGCGGGCACAACAGGTGGCCCGGGCCTACATGGGCCTCTCTCTCTGTCCTTATTTCTAGTGCTTCCTGGGGATCCCTAGGCCCGAAGGCCTCGGACTCCATGCTATGCACCAACCCAGGGGGAGTGCTTCCTGATGAAAGGGCAGCATTTCTCAGACTCCAGGCTGTACCTCTAACCTGTAGGATCCCACCACAGGAGTTCCCTACCTGGAGCCTAAAGTCAGTCAGAGCCACGGAGCTGTGATCTGCCAGGTGGGTGTCCAAGGACAAGCGAGACGTGAATTCACTTGAGTGGGAAGGTCCAGGCAGACTGTCACAGGAATGCTAGAAATGTAAAAGGCAGGTCCTAGGCTCTGTAATAGTGTTGTCTGACAAATTGCTGAGGAGAGAAATGTTTCCTCTCCCTGCGGGTGTTGTGTTCTGCTTAGACTCCAGACAGTCTTTCCATGAAGCAATTTATAGGACATTTGAGCCTGAAGAATCCTTAGAGAACACCTAGACTTATTGTTCAAGTAAGGAGATGAAGACATTGAACAACTTGGGTCTCTCGTGTTCTAACATTCCTGTGTTAGTTCACTTTTCAGCGCTGTAGCCAATGTCCCAGCCAATCCACCAGGGAAATGGCTCAGTAGAATAAATGCTTGCCTGGCAAGCTCAAGGTCCTGAGTTCAATCCCTGGTTCCACCAAAAACAAAAAAAAAAAAAAAAGGAAAAAGAATGAAGAGACAAAGGTTATACTGGCACATGGTTTTGGAGACCTCCAAGCCTGGCTCCACCCTGTTCAACCTGCAGCAAGCAGCGCAGCGTGGCAGGCACTGGTCAGGGAGCAGGCTGCTGCTCAGGGGCCCAAGATGCAGAAGCAGAGCGGGGACCAGAGTCCCACTGTGCCCCTTGGGGTGCAACTCGCAGGGACCCCACGGCCTCCCTCCAGGCCCTGGCCCTGCACTGACCTCTCCTTCTCACTGTTGCAGGCCATTAGCACTTTGCCTATGGGGCAGTGTAAGTCCAAACCGTAGCCACTTCTTCACCATTATTCTCAGTGGGCAGCGTTCCTCCTCACGTTAGGCACAGCAGCCCCTTGCACTGCTGCCCAAGTGGAGTGCTGCACCAGAGTGCGGCATCTCTGTCCTGGTCCTCTGATGGCCATATGTAGCTAGAGGCAGGTCCATGCGTCGCGCGGCATCTGTAGTGTAGGCTGCACTCCCCTCTCTGATCTTGAGTACGACCATCAGTCTAGGCTTGGAGGAGGAGTGCTGTGGTGGAAAAGAGTATTTTTAATTTGTGAAATTAAAAATTCATGACTACGGGCACACCTCAGTGGTAGGCCCATTGCCAGCATGCAGGAGGCTCTAGATTCCATCCTCAACAACAGCGAAATAATAGTAATAACGAACAGGCAAAGGTGGAAGATGAAGTAATTTCCACAGACCAGTTTTTCCCACATTGTGTCACAGAGGAAGCAGCTTCAAGGACCCAGCCTTAGGGTACAGTTAGGTGTTTAGCAAGGACTCCAGGAAGGGGAGATCACCTTCTCAAGGTCATTTGCAGGGACCTCCAGCTCAGAGCTCCTGTTTCAGCTCCTTTCTTCTGCCTGTTTGGTCTTTTCCTTTTGGAGATGGTACCTCCAACACGCCACGCTTTTGCCAGCATCTGGGTTTGCTGTCTCTGACTGTCTGTGGTATTTGCCACCCCTGACATGGGAAGCACAGTTTCGGGTGCTATAGGAATTCCACCCCTGAGGGCGTACTCCTGTGGTGCTGCCTTGCTAGTCGTTCACAGATTTACACTCACTGCTGCGGTAAAATTCGCATCTCACAACTGACTTCCTGCTTCTAAGCCATCCCGCTGGGCACACACCCTACTTCGGGGACCCATTGGTTGTCTCGGGGTGAGTTCTCTTGTCCCTGGGGAGTGTGTTGCAGGTTACTCGGTCCAGCAAGCCTTCTCTAATGCCTCTTCCACCCTGTCCACCTGGCTTAGTGTATCTCCTGTCTTTCCCAGGAAGCCGCGGGCCCACGGCAGCTCCCAGTATATCTGATGGGCGGCACCCCCACCTGGTAATTCCAACGTGACCACTTTGTGGCTGCCCCTGCTCCTTGCTGGACTGTGGACTCTGAGAGCCATGGTCAAGGTTTATCTGTATGATCTCAGTGCCCAGCAAGCTGCCCTATAAATATCCAGGGTATGAAGGCAAGGAGGCAGTGTACAAATTTGCTTTAATTGACTCTGGTTAAAATTTATCACAGACCACATTTTTTTGTTCTAATTTGAGAAATGTGACAGAGGAGAAAATGCTAATCTGGGTCAAGCTCCACATGGCCAGCTGCCTATATTTTTACATTGTCAGATTTTATCTTTTGTAAAGAAAAAAAAAAAAAAAAAAATCCCAGGAGGTGGAAGAGAAAGGGAAATGCTTTTGTTTTTCCAACTGCAAAACTAGAGTTTCCATGACCTCATCGTGAGGCAATCCTTCTTGGAGATCATTTGTCTCCTGCTGAAATGCAGCATCTAATTTCGGGCTCAGTGGTTTGGCATGATTCAGAGGATGTAATTTTAAAGACTGGAAAATGATGGCCACCAGGAATGCGGACAGAGGTTGAGGTAGTTGGGGCTGAAACAAAGACAGGCACCATGATAGTGCCTTCAAGCCGGCGAGGAGAAAATACCTTCCACTCTGGACACCCCCAAACCACACTTTTGCTGGGATGCCCCACCCACAGAGGTTCCTGCAGCCCTAAGCACTCCAGCCTTCTCAGCAGCCACTGCATCCCTCTGCCAACCTCCTGGAGCTCAAAATACGGTCAAGCTGCTTCTTTGAAATTGTGTCAACCATAACATTTGGCCTATAATTTTCCCTTCTGATTTCAGTTTGATTTTTCTGTCCTTGAAACTTCTTGAGGTTATAAATGTAATTGGCAATTGCTAAGACAATAAACTGATTGTCTTAGGAGAAGTAGCAAATGCCCTTCCAGTTTTGGAAACTTGCTTATAAGACTGTAAAAAAAAAAAAAAAAATCCAGGCATCTGGAAAATCCAGCTTCATAAGCTAATGTTTAATTACAAAGGAATGAGAGTTAAATTTGTAGAACAGACCACTTTGATTATATTTTAATCAAAATATAACTATTAAATGGATTAATTTTCAGGGTGGTCATTCTTTATTACATGCATTCAATTGACATTAAATTACATTAAGAATTTAATTTTAGCTTCCTCTACAAATTGGCCAGTGCCCATTCATGCTTGGTAGACTAATAAGATTTCTGTTCTGCTATGGTTTTTATTAATCCTCATTACTACTCTTAGAGGAAAAACACGAGGAAAGCCAAATAGAAGGCTCTCCCCTCCTGAGCACCATGACAACAATTTTTGGAACGTTTCAGCAGAATACCAACATTGTCATGAAGCTCTACGCCGCAGGGTGCAGTGGCATTCACTTGCATTCCCAGCACTCAGGAGGCTGAGGCAGGAGGACTGGTTGAAGTTCAATACCAGCCTGGGCTACAAAGTTAAGTTCAAAGTCAGCCTAAACTGCATAGTGAGACCTGTCTTGGGAAAAAAAAGGAGGAAGAAGAGGAGGAGTGGAGGAGGAGGAAGAAGAGGAGGAAGAGGAAAAGGAAGAGAAGGGGAAGGAGAAGACCCATTTCTTTAGACTCAAATCCAGATGGGCCAGCCATACTCAGCCAAGCAAAGCACCTGCTTAGGCAGATGCAGCGGCCTCGGGTTCCACCCCAGGCCTGGGGCATGCTGAGATGGCGATTGAGACTGGGTGTGGTGGAACACGCCTGTAATCTGAGCACTTGGGAAGCTGTGAACAGGGGTTCGATCTACTTAGTGAGACCCTGTAGACCCTGTTCTAAATGTGGAAGGAAGGAAGGAAGGAAGGAAGGAAGGAAGGAAGGAAGGAAGGAAGGAAGGAAGGAAGGCAGGCTCACCCCAGTTTGCAATTTGATGAAGCAGCTCTGAAGGTCTCTTTCGCGATTGTCTTTGTGGCCGCCTCCGTGTCCTGAATTGGTTCAAATGGTTCCCAGTGCTTTCCGTCCAGTGGAAACAGTGTGGTGTGTCCTCAACCCCTCCCCCTGGATCAGCCGCAGTGTGACTTCTGGCCCTTTTCCAAAGGCAACGGAGGATGTGAGGGCTATCTGGCTGTGACATCTGTCACCCCACTGGTCGCCAGGGTTGATTCGGCTGATCTGGCAGGCTAGGCAGGTGTCCCCTTCCTCCCTCACTGATCCATGTGCGCCCCTCCCAAAGCCATGCGCTCAGCCTAAGAGGACGACCACCCCCGATAGAGGAGGACCATTCCCCAGTCAAGGGTACACGAATAGCTGCGCTCCCTGCTAGAACCTCCCTTCAAGGTCCAAAGGCAAAGGAAGGGTTCTACATCGGTTCAGGCCACCAAGGCAGCCACGTTAGCACCACTAAAGACACTCACGGAAAAGGACTCCAGAGCTGCTGCAGAAAATGGCACAAACACTGGGATAAGAGTGTCTGGAGTATGGTAAAGCATTCCTGGGGCTGTAATGGCACTATGTCTCTGACCATCATAGATATTTAAAAAATTACCAGACCCACTGTATTTTATGATCATAGTGCAGAACTAGCATTTCTTTATAGGGATCTTTTTGGCATCTGCTTTCTTTCTAATTTGGTCTGTCATGAAGGTTTCCTGTACATTCAAGCGTTTGTGTCTTCAAGTAAGACCATCCTCACAAGACTGAACAGATTCCAACCCCAGCAAAAGCACCTGAAGCTCCGAGGGCTGAACCCACCTCCACCTCCGCGCCGGAGGAGGGTGGTGGAGGGGACTTCGTTGGAGCAGGTTCTGGGAACTTCCCAGCAGGCTCAAGGCTGTTCTTAGCCTGGTGACACGAGAGGCTTTTTCTCCTCTGCTAAAGTGCGTAGCAGGTGACAATGAGGTCCCTGTTCCCCCAGCACCCATCCCAGGTCATGGTTCAGGAATGTAGAAGTTGGGCTTCTGGGAAAGCTCTCAGGGGTGGGTTACTTTTTCCTCTATAGCTGCTCAACCTCCCTTTGGGAGGCATCTTTCTGAAATGTTCCTGAGTCACATGTGTCTGACTCTGGGCTATAATTTCAGAGTGAGCTGTGAAGTCAGAGATTTATAATACTGTATATGGGTACCAGCCTAAAACACCAGCTTCGATTTTGTAGTGTAAAAGAAAAGTTAAAGAGTCCTTGAAAGAGACAGGTGAGTGTTCCTCCTCATTGCCAGGAAAATACTGAAATAATAAAAGTGTAAAGTAAGAGCATTAGTTGAGTTCAGTGCCATTTCTCTTGTCTAAAAATGAATTTTTAAAAGTAGGTTTTAGAAGGAGTTCCTGCTTTATCTAATGCATAGTGACACATGAGGACAAACACTATGGTTTTGGTAAAGTCAATTTGGGATCAGCTAACTTGTTCCATAGGGTCAGTGCAACCTTATGACTTCATTTTTTATCATAAAGTTTCAGCCTACTCTCTCAATGCAGGCCAGAGTTTGAAGAACACCACAGAGACAGCTTTACTCCACACGTGAAGCTTGGTTTCAGATTTACTTACTAAAATTGCTCTTAATAAAGTAGACATTTCCTTTCTTTTTCTTTTGCTTTCTTTGTCTTTGAGTCAGGGTCTTGCTATGCAGCTCAGGCTGGTCTTGAGCTCACTTTGTAGACAGGCTGGTCTCAGAATCCCAACAATCCTCCTGCCTCAGCCTCCTGAGTGCTGGGATTACAGATGCACACCACCTTGCCCAGCTAAAGTGGTATTTTCTTATTTAAACCAAATGGCAATTTTTAGAAAAATTGGGTTAGTTTGATTGAGGGATCTTACTTCTTGTTGCTATTTTTAAAATTTGAGTTTTGTGGTTCTTTGAGACAGGCCACTATGCGTTTGCAAATCATAGGAGTTTTGTCTTCGGACATTTTACCCTAAGCATGCTGACTTTTGTCTTAATAAACATGGTCTCTGACCACAAGAAGACAGTGGCTAAGATTCTCCCAAATTGAGCTGCAAAGGTGAAGCAGAGCTGAGCTGACGGCTATGACTGGGTTATGCTCACATTCCATCCTGCGTTGAGTTTTTCCTTACGTTTTGCTTGAACAGCTCGAAAGTACGTGATACAATGCTCTGTAATTATCTCATCTTTGCTACTGACATCTGCTTATTTCAAATGAGACCATTATCCTGCAGGGACAGGAGAACAAGCGCCTCTGAGAAAAGGCCTGTGGAAAGCGGGGGGGGGGGGCATGTAATTAGGCTTTACCCACAAGGCTCTGGAGCTATGATTACTTTTCTTAAATTTTGTTAAGATTCCCTTCTTCCGGGGGCCAGGGAGATGGCTCCGTGGAATAAGTGCTTCCCTGGCAAGTACAAGGGCCTGAGTTCAATCCCTGGTTCTACCAAAAAGAAGAAAGATTCCCTTCTTCCCATTACATATGGCCTTTATTTCTCATTACAGTTTATCCCCCGAAGGCCCTTTCTAGCCAGGCAGCCTGCATGGAGAACCCCGTAACGAGAAGCGTTACCATTGTGAGGTAAACCTGTTTGGGTCACTAAGACCACTGCATTGTAACAGATGAAGGGAAATCACAGGTACATGGAGTTCTTCATCGGCGTTATTCTCAGGGTAAGTTTAGACACTGAGATCCCAGCTCAGCAAAAGAGAGCACCGTCAAAACTTTGAAGTCACTAGGTGGGATGTACCGGGCTGTGGCCTCTCTCTGCGAGCTCTATCAGGCAGGGGACAGTTTTCCAGGGCTGCTGCATGGCCTGCCTCCTGCCTGCCCAGCTCTGGAGCGGGGCAAGTCCTGAGCTTCAGGGCGTATGTTATCAGGTCCTCTGCGGAAGAGGCTGGCATTTCCTCCCTCCTCTTGCCTGGACTTAAGAGGTCCAGAAGGAAGCCTAGGGTTTGGGAAGTGTCACTGGCTGAGTTCCCTATGTGGACAGTACTTGGTGTGGTGGCTTGTATCTGCATGTTGCCCCAAAGCCTCCCAGGGCCTTCTACAGGTGCCTGAATCATGGGTGTGTGATTCTGGATCAAGGCTGCCTGTCATAGTTCTGGGTGTGGGTGATGGAGTCCTGGTGTGGGTGGGACCTCCCTGAAGGCCTGTAGCCTGGGTGGGCTGCTGGGGGGGGGACTCGACGCCAGTGCCGTGGCCTTGCACCAACCTGCTGTGGACTGTTTCTGCACCGCTAAGCCCCTCTGTTCTGCCAGCCTACCTGGAGCCAGCTGCCTGCCGAAGGAAACCTCTGCAGGCTGAGCTGCAGTAAGCCTTTCTGTCTTTAACTTGTGGATGTTGGGTGTTCTGTTTCAGTAGTGGGAAAAGTGACTGAGACAGTCAGAGTGGCTAGATAAGTGTGACCCCAGTATTAGCAAGTCAGAGGCTTCATGAGGAAGAACCCACTGGAATAAAGTCAGCAGGATGTTGAAATGGTTTGAGAAAAGCGCAGCCCTGCTAGGGCGAGTGCTCAGCCTGGACGCGCGGGGGAGAGTGCACTGCAGTCCCTAGTTCTGGTGGCCTTGCGGTCCCTCAGGACATGAATGTCACTAGGATAATCACTGACTGGAAGTGCTGAGGGAAGAGAGGGGGCAGAGAAAAACCTAGGGGCACTGAGGAATGGACGGTAAGATGAGGCAGAGGAAGGAGAAGCAGGCAGGGTTCCATGGTGCCCACCACAGGGAGGACGGCTGATTTTAGATGACAAAACCAAAAGAAATAGAAAAATGCAAGAATCAGAATAACTGAAAGCATGTGCAGCACCTGCCAGTTCTTACAATTCTAAGAACGTGAGTCAAAGGTCATTGTACCTTCACGGTGACTATCCAAAACCTGTGAAATGTTTTTAGAAGAGAGGTCAACAGGTCTTCCTTTTATGACCCCAGACTTGCACTTAAGGAGACTAAGTGTATGGGAATATTTTTCTGAATTTTTATTACTGACTTATTTTTTGAGAGGTAGAGAACACATGGGGTTCTTTTTATCTTTGGTTTAATTAGGCCCAGTGAGTTTTATAGATATAAAAATGAAGTAAAACAGCTGCTAAGTTGAAAAACCACGGCTGGGACCCCAGGATAAGGTCTATGAAGACTGTGGAGTGTGTGCTGGACAGTGGGCAGCCGTGGCTGTGACTGGAGTGGCAGTGGCATTTGTAGTTGCCATAGGAATCTGAAAAGTCATGGGCAAAGATTGGATGTCAAGCTTGTCCAGAAGCATGACAATTGTACACGTAACTATTCGAAGTTGGGGTGATTCTGAGAGTGGAAGGAGGCATTAGCCTGGACAGTGGTGTCAGCAAGCCAGGACGCATGCGAATCCCATTCCTGAGTCCACACACCAAAAAAATGCATCCACACTTCCTAAGATGACTGTCATTCTCATCAGCTTTTGAGCAGTTTGTCTGACAATGAACACCAAAAATACTAATTGAGCCAATAGTTATTTCAGCTGCTACACTGTACGCGGAGGATACGCAAGGATCAGAGTATTTTGCTTACAAGTCCCTGTTGCTTTCACAGTCCTCCTTGCTGATGTGGATTTGAGTGATTAGGGTAGTTACAGTGGTGGAGCACAAGATTTCCGGAGCCGAATGTCCCAGACCGGAGTTGGTGTCAGTGACTCAGTTTCCTCCCTGGACATGATAGTGCCTATCTCCCAAATTTGTTGTGAGATTTACAAACCACCATCCAAAGACTGCAGGCCAAGACCTTTGTGAAGAGGAGATTCTCCTTCCTGCCTTCCCGGGCCCATCTCTCCACCCCTCCTCCCCTCTTCCTTTCCCCGTGCTTTGGTTCTTCCTTCCTGACCTTCCTTCTCCACCACCCAAGGCACTGAAACTCTAAATGGTGGTGGTGACACTCACAGAAACATGTTCTAGAAAATGCCCTTCCCAGCTTTTTGCAGAGACTGTGCCGTCTCCTGGCGCGCACATGGGAAACAGCTGTGATCTTTTGGAAACACTGGAATAGGATGGTGAAATAGGTATTCTTTTAGAACCTGGCATAGTCTGGGAAACAGGAGAAAGATGTTACGTATTTTTTAAGAGAGATATAGGGAAGAAGGGGGGCAGAGTGGAAAGACAGGAAGGGAATGAAATAAACCTAAAGAAACAAAATCTCTGAAGATAGGTCCACAGGGGCGTCAAGGAAAAAAGGAACTTGGGCAGCTTTCTGTACTTGCGGAGGATATTGAATCAGGGATTGAAGGCACATACTGAGGAATAATATAGCACTTGGATTTTATGATCTTGGTATTACTACTTTCCAGAAATGAAATTCATACAGATTTAGTAGCAGAAACACTACAATGGTGGTCAGTGTTTTTTCTACCTGTCCTATTAAGAATTACACAGCAACAGGGTACATGATACATAATTTTCCAAAATTATGTAGTCACTCCTTCTCCCTGTGTCATCATCTCCATCGTCCCAGAGTTCATGGGAGCCAACAGCAGAGCCAATAAACAGCTGGAACAGCCAGGGATTTTAGCAACTTTGGTTAATCATTACAAGACCTAGTCTCAAGATTCCGCTGAAGTTGAATGGAGCAAAGCAGCGCAGATGGCCCGTCCAAGGCAGAGCTGGGGCTGGGCTCTCTGTCCCAGAGGAATGTTCTCAAGCTCTGCCACTTGGCGTCCTGTCCACCCAGAAAGTCCTCGGAGCGGCTTCTCTGGGAAGAGGCCACCGGTGGTCCGAGCCAGGCGAGCTGCTCCTTGCTGACTCTGGAGAATGTGTGCTGCTGAGTCCCTGTTGCAGTCTGTTGGAGAGGGGGCTGGGAAAGTGATGTGACACATGAGAAACCCTTCTTCTTACATATACACAGCCTGAAGTTGTAGGTCCCCTGGGAATATTATGCAAGAGGGTGAAAGTCAATCCCCAAGGCAAAGACCATGAGAGCTGGGTGAGGACGAGAGAAGGGCTTAGATCCCAGAGCATCACAGGGCACTGGTGCTCGTCCAGGAGGTTCACTTTGCACCAGAAAGCAGGAAGGACACACAGATTACCCAATTTTCCTCCAGGTGATCTAGTGGAAGACAGATTCGGTTAGGTCGAGGTCGGCTGTCTTCGTTACTTCTCTTGTTGCTGAGACAGAATGCCCGATGCCCGAAGCTGAGGAAGGAAAGGATCACCCAGATCACAGTGTGTGCGGTTTCAGTCCACGCTCAGCTGGCTCCAAGGCGCGGTGGCGTGGGCAGGAGCAGCTCAAGGCAAGCAGACACGGCAAAAGCCAGGCGCGAGTGGGGCCGCAAGCCCTTTCTGTGCCTTGTGTCCCAGTCAGTTGGTGGACTGACCCAGCGGCTACCCACCCTGACCCCTGAGCCCAGCACCGGGCCATCCGTCAGCCACGCTCTTGCCCTTCGGTTACCTCTGAAGACACACCTGTGAACTCGTGAGGCTTCATGGGAAGCCTGCACACTAACCATAGCTAAGCCAACCCGAACAGGAAGTTCTGTGTGCTGTGGTACTTCTGTCTCTCTCTTCACCTGTCCATTTATCCCAGACAAATAAGAGTTGTGGTTTTCAGTTGAAGAACATCAGTGCAGCATGGGAAATGGTCACTTACTGTTCCCAAGGGTCAGGTAAAGACATGGAATTCCTTCTGACTTCTTCTAAAATAATGTAGAACTTACTGCTGTATTAAGTGGGATTTTGTTAATAAAATTAAAAAATCATACTTCCTTCACATATGACGCAGAATGTATGTTCAAAATAAAATAAAGAGCTAAATCCATTTCCATCTAATACTTAGCGTGCATGGGGTGGGCTGTCCCTTTAGAAGGCTTCTTGTATTTTCTTGTACCCTTTATTTCACCAGTGATGCCTTAAAGATAATTTGAAAGGAGACAGTGCCAAATGGGATCTGATTCTTTTTTCATCTGAAATCCTTTTAGTCACGTGCAACTCAGATTCCAGAGTTCTAATGGAATTTTAGTAGGTAAATTTGGGACAAATTGGTCTTTTCAAAAAGAAAAGCTTAGAAGTGAACACAGAAACTCGATTTTCCATTTAGGACATCCTATTAGGGGCCCAGAAAGGCCTGCACTGCAGGGCTGTGAGCATCTTACATCGCTTCTGCACTGTATTTAAAGGGACAGTGACATCTTCATTTCTGATTCTCTGCATTTTAAATCTTCGGCACAGGTAAGCTGCAGAGAGCTTGGTGAGTTAATCTGAGAAAGTTCTTCAGAGCCCGAGTCAGACACCTGATAGAAGGGTTTGGATGAGCCCAGGGCGAGCCAAGAACGAAGATTTGTTGCTAAAATTTTCAGTCAGAGTTCTGTCTCACCTGAGAAGACGCTCTCACACCCGGCCCCAGGGTGGCTTTCTGAAACTTGGTTTTCAATCTTTCCAGAGTCACTCCTCCATGGTGTGCGCAGTCACAGGGTTCTGCAGGCGAAACTGCGGTCACACGTGGCTGAGTTTTCTCTGAAAAGCATTTCATCAAGATAGACTCAGATCTCATTTGCTTCCCCTGGCAGGCCAAGCCAATCGCTGGCTGTTTTTCTAGAGAAGAGCTTGAGGGTGTAATCAGGATTTTTAGGGGCTTTGGAGGAACCTGTGACCATCACATTTACAGTAGGAGCTTACACCAAGAATCTGAGGCAGTGCAGTGTGAAGCGAATCTCCTCCACGTTGGAAGGATGTGATAAGTAACACACACACACACACACACACACACACACACACACACACACACACCATGTTTCAGAGAACTGTTAAATGAAATCTTTTTTCACCTTTTGAAACATTGGGCAACTTTAAAACTCTGGTGGCAAGAAATGTCTAAATACGATTGTTTTCATTTTCCAAATCATTTTTTTGAACATTTATGCTGTGAAAGCAGAAGTCATCTAACTGACGCCACTTGGGGAGCTATCTGGTCCTGCTCCTAGCTCAGGTTACATCCCCAGAAGACCAGGGAATTTTTTGGCTCAGCTAGGAACCCAATTGAGAACTGAGCAAGCGCCACAAACACTTGCCCAGCACACCGAATATACAATTAAACGTGGAAACTGAAGCTCCTGGCTTCTGTGAAATTGTTTCAGAAGAGAATTTTTTTAAAGGAAGAAAGGAGGTTTCTGCTGACATTTCAGTTGTGGTTTTTGTTTGCTTTTGGGGGCAGGATCTTGCTGTGCAACGCAGGCTGGCCTTGGGACTCACAGGATTCTCCTGCCTAAACTGCAAGCACTGGGGTGACAGGCCACCACACCAGACTGAATTTCTTTTTTTTTTTTTGACACACTTTCTAAACTCCTTTGCTAAAGGACCTGTTATCCCCCTAGCAAGGAAAAACCCTCTCTATAGAGGGAGAAATTACTTTGATAGGGCAGCAGTGAGAGTGATACCAGGTTTATTGCTGCCCAGTGCTTGTGTCCTTGTAGCTGTGGCAGCTGGATCACCCTGTGAAGACCCCTCTGTGGCCCAGGAAGGGTCACCTGTGGTCAGCCTTGTCTCCTCGGGAGAACGCAACATGCAAGGGACATCTCAGCTTGGTAGTGCCTAGAACGCAGCCCTGCTGGTCCTGGGCGTCCTCTGTTGTCATGCGCGCTCTGTGGCCTAAGCCAGGTTTCACCCAGATGTCCCTGAGAGCAGGCTCAGGCTCAGTGTTGCCTCAGACTCCTGCCCCAGGCCCCAGCAGAGCCCTGCAACCGGTCACAGTCCCTGTGCCAGAGGCAACAGATCCCTGGCAGGCAGGATCAGGGGTTGGGGCAGGTTCTGCACTCTGCTCCATCTGATGAGGGACTTTCAGATACACAGCTCCGGAGCCTCCTGGAGGCCAGCCCCCAGCCTAGATTTCATTTGGGCATGGCAACTGCAAAGCCTTAATTCCTCATTTCTTATTATTTATTGATGGGTTGATACAGGTTTTAGCTATATGGTTCAGCCTGGCCTTGACCTCACTCTGTAGCCCTACCTGATCTCGGACTTGTGATCCTCCTGCCTCAGCCTGCTGAGAACTGGGATTACAGGTGTGTGCCACCAGGCCCGGCCACATTCCCCCTTCAGCGATGCCGGGTAGTGGCTGTGAGCCTCTCGCCACAGTGTGTTGCTTCCAGAGCGTCCTCACCTGCAGAATGGGCTAGGGTGTGTGTGGAGTCCTTGGCACACTCCGTAATATGCATCAAGCACCTAATAAGTGGTCGTTGTGTCTGTACTTGGAGGTCTACCCATGCTTCCATGAGTGTCTCCAATTAGGTCAGCCAGGTGTGGTGGTTCACACCTGCGATCCCAGTGCCCAGGAGGCTGAGGCAGAAGGATCTCCAGCTCCCATGGAATGCATAGGAAGTTCCAGGCTGGCCTGAACTGCATCTCTATCTGGAAGCACCCGATACACCCAATTTTGACTTTGCCGTCCTGCCTCGCTGAGCCTCACATTTGCTGGGGACCTGGCTTCACCTTCAGCCCACTCTGTCACTCCAGCATCCCTGGACCGGATTTCTGGATCTCGTGGTTTCCTTCATGTCTTCAGTGGCCCTCTGTTGCCAGCCTGTCCCACTGGTGTCCGTTCAGATCCCTCCACCCCAAGCTCTCCCGGTTCTTGTATGGTCACAGAAATGCGTACTCCACTACTCTGGCGGGCTCCTCCATGCCACAGCCCCGTCCCACAGGCCCAACCACCTGCGCACCCTGCCCCCACTGCGAGCAGGTGCCAAAGCCCTCCCAGAGGCAGCCTCTCCCGGAGGTTCTCCCTCTCCTCCCCCCCCGGGGGGGGGCTGAATGTTGACGCTGCAGAATCCCTGCGTGAACCCCAGTACATGGCCACATTTGAGGAGCCAGCTGATGAAGCTCAGGTGGGGTCTGGAGAAGAGGTCACTGCACACTAATGCAGGGGCAGTCCCAGGGGGCTGGGGTGGTCGGCTGTCTCCAGGCCACGTTGAGAGCCTGAGACAGGAGCAGACCCTGCCCGGCCATCTTGGATCTACCTTCTGGAGGCCGAGGAAAGCTGCTGCTGTTTAAGCAACACCTTGGTCTTTTGTTATGCAGCTCGGCTGATGCATACACTCTCAGGCAGCAGGAAGGAGCCCAGCCCTCTTGTCTGGCTATCGCCCAGGTCAGCAGCTGTGCTTCCAGGTGACTCCAGATCACTGGAGGTGTTGGCCACTTGCCTGGGAGTCCTGTTCTCACCTGATTCTCACCATCCTGGGGAGGAGAGAGTTGTGTTGAAGATGCTGATTAGAGGAATGGGGGCAGGGCTGGCACCCGCTGAAAGTGGACCTATCCTGGGACATTGTTCTGGAGCTCCGGCCTTTGGGCTCAGGCTGGCCTTCCTCTCATAGCTGCCACCCGCTTGGCTGCAGGAATTAGTGCGATTTTCTTCTCTGCAGAGGTTAGTCTGGGTCTGGCTGTCCTCCACTCCGCTGTCAGTCCGTTCAGCCCGACCCTGAAGCTCCAGCCCCTGTGCACACAGAGTGCTGCTAGGGCCCCTGCCCAGCCTCAGGTGCCCTGCAGATCGAGGGACACAGGCCGGGGCGCTCAAGGGGCGCTGCTCTGCCCCTCCTCTCCTGCAGCTGCTGCAGTTCTGCTTAGCTGGGGCCAAGCAGAGCGAGGTCGAAAGGCAGAAGAAGTGTGTTCCATCTGGTCTTTAGCCTTGCAGCTGGCGGAGCCCTTTCGGCTACTTTGCTCTGTCCCAACTTTAGGTAAGGACAGCGTTCTTCAGTTGTTTAGGTTGGAAATTATAAAGTCTAGCTGCTTCCCTTGCTGGTGAGGAGAGCTCTTATAACAGGAGAAACACAGGGCCAGCTGGATGGGGTGCTGCACACCCGTCATCTGCTTGGGAGGCTGAGGCAGGATGATCAGCCACAAATCTGGGGCCGGCCCAGGCACCTCAGACCCTGGCTCAAAATTAAAAGCAGGGACGTAGCTCAGTGGTAAACAGCTTCTGTGGCACATGCAAACCCAGGGTTTTCAATCCTCAGGACAGAAAAAGTGAAAATGAAAAAGACTGAATGATTTAAGTAAAATAAGGGCAAAGAGCTCCACTGCTTTTTCTTGCACCCAGCTTGAACTCAGGGCCTTGCACACACAGCAGCGCTACACCTCTGAGTTATATCCAGCCCCACAGAAATTTCTGATGTTGAAAAGATACTAATGCAGCTTGGCGTGTTTTCTAGAATTTTCTAGGTACTTTCTGCAGTCCATGGTCTGTGGATATTGGTGCACAAGGTCATGTCCAGGTTCCTGGCCTCCCTCCCCAGGGACAGCCAGATCAAACCAGTGCAGGATTGAATATTGAAACTCTGAAATGCTTTTGATTTATTTAATGTTTTGGTGGGGCTTCATGAAGTGCCATTAATCATTAATAATCAGTAATATAGGAAAGAAAGCCTGTGTCACTGCCTGTTGGGTAAAGTATGCCTCTGGTTTTATTTATTTGTTTATTTATTTTGGTACCCAGGATTAAAGTCAGGCCCTTGAGCTTGCCAGGCAGGCACCTGTGCCACTGAGCCATCTCCCAGGGCTGTGTCTGTCTTCTGCACATTATTTTGGTGTCCCTGGTCAAGGAACAGATGATTATGTGTTGTGCCAGTTAGGAATTTAGGATTAAAAAAAAAAAAAAACAAAAAGTACAATATGTTTGCAGATCAAAAACATTATAATTGACATCTAATTGAGGTGCAGTGCAGAGTTCATAGAAGTTTCCCAGAGTGAACACCAGTATGTGTTTACCGTGCGAGTTTCTGAAAGAATGGGATCTTCTCACTTCCGGCAACCCAGAGGCAGCTTCCTTCGTGCTCCATGCGCAGAGGAGCAAGGCAGGGATTGAAACTCTAGTGCGATTTACATAGGGACTGAGTTGCTTCCTAGAGAGGAGCCCTTCTGTCTCCGCAGCCAGGCCATCCCTCCTGTGGCCCACACAGCGGTCCTTTTATTAGTTTCCTGTCAGGAATCACAAAGTATCTTTGCCTAGACTCACAAATCGAAGCTAGTGACCCTACTAAGCAAATGGCTCACGTCCAGCCGCTGACAGGTGAGAGCCGCGCCCTCTTCTCTGGGCTGCGAATCCAGCAGTGTACCAAACAAGCCATGCTGTCTTGGGTCTTATGTTCTAGGAGAAGAAATAAGCAACAGACACAAGCTGGGGAGCTTCAGCCGGTGAGCAGTGCATGGGGACAACTGCCCTGGGCACAGTGAAGTGAGGATGAGGGCCTTGGGGTGCTAGAGAGGAGTCACCCAGACAAGAGCACAGAGTGCAGATGGCGAGGCGGGGGTCGCAGGGACAGCAGGGCGGGAAGGGCCGCGGCAGGGAGCTCGCGGGAGGCCCTGTGCAATCTGTAGCGGGGCCCCTAAGAGGCAGGCACCCAGCCGGCTTGCCGTGCTCCCTTGACCAGGGAGGGCATCCTCGTTCCTCCTAGGCACATCTCCTCAGCAAGGATGGGGTGCGTGGCCGGAGGCCCTAGCAGGGCCTGCCCAGTGAGGGCCCTGAGGACTAGTTTGTGCAGATGCGCTCTGAGATGACCACACAGCAGCAGAAACACCCTGTGCACGTTTGAACATCCTTTCTGTTCAGTACCCCCCCCCACCACCACTTTGCTTCCAAGTAGCGGAGGTCGTGCTGAGTTGCTACAGTGGTAATTCAGCCAACAATGTGTGCAGCCTTGTTTTTGTGGACACATGTGTATCCTAACCCACTTACTATCCACAGTGTCACATGAGGCAGGCACCACTGTTCACATGGGGAAACTGGGCCGCTGCTCTTGAGGAGGGAACCAGGCCGGGCGCCGTGGCTCTGAGAACCAGAGGGAGGCGCTGTGGAGTCTGCTGAGCCCAAATCAATCTGACCTCTCCTTGTATCTTCCCGAGTGTCGTAACCAGAGTCTTCACTCCAAGCTATGTGCCCAACCTTTTTTATTTTGAGGTAGGGTCTCATGAAGTTGCTACCCTGCCCCGAAAGGGCTAGAATTTGCAGTCTTCCGACCTTAGCCTCTCAGGGTGTTGGGATTGCAGGCTCCGCCACCGCACCGGCGCCCATCCCCTCTTTTAGCCTCTGTCTTTCTGCTTCTTGGAAATGGAGCAGCAACACCATATTAATCTTCCTGTGATGATTTAATAACGAGAAAGGGCATCAGGCAGCACCAGGTCTGCCCACTTGGAAGCTTCACAGAAACTCAGTTTCTTCCCTTCTGGACACACAAGTCGCCAGGCGACGCCCTGGACAGTGCTCTCATGCAGATCTGTGCCGAGAAAGCGAGGGCCAGGTTTCCCTGTCTGGCGAGACGGGCGGTGGGCCGGGCTCCTCTGCGTTGGCTTCTCCTGCCAAGATGCAGGCTTGCTGCGTGGCTGGCTCAGCCTCCTTCTGCTGGCGGGAGAGCAGGGTCCGGCCCAGCCTGCACGTTCCCGGGAGGGCTGTTCGTGGGTGCGTGCGTGCGTGCGTGTGTGCGCGCGTGTGTGCATGTGCATGGTGGGTGGTGGGGAGGCTGTGGTGGTTCTGAGGCTTTTCACTGTTGAGGCGGACATGCTGCCCGCTGCTCACAGCAGAGCATGGTAGGATTTGCTTGTGTTGTGATTTTCTCCACTCAGGTTAGACCCATGTAGATAAGGAAAAAAAAAAAAATCCCATGCAGATAGCTAGCTCTCATTCCCAGAACAGAAGACTTGTGAGTGTGAATTTCTTCCCTGTGTGTGCAAGCAGAGGGAACAATTGCCCCATGTTACCCAGAGCATATAAAGGCTTGCTGTGCGCAAACTTGCAGAGCCTCAGTTTCCCCATTTGTGCCACGGTGGTGGTCTTCCTACAACCTGTGGGGGCAATGGGAGGTTTCTTAGGATGCTGAAACCTTCCAAGCACGATTCACCACCTCCTCGGGGCAACACCGTGTCATTGTTACCAGAGTTCAAGCCTGGGTGTCATCCTGGCAGGGCACGTCCCTTGTGGAAGTGTCCACTAGCTGTGCTGTCCTAATATCTGCCTCTTAAGTATGATTTTTGTTTATTAATAATCCTTCTTTAGCTAAAGTAAAGGCCCCATTTGGCAAAGCGCACACATTGGGCCTGTGGGTGGAGCTGCACTTAGTTCTGTTGTTCGCTCCATGCTGGACGCAGGTTGCCTAATGACAGTGGCTGCATTTGTGGGCCACACAGTTTCCAACAGAGAATGGCTGAGGACTAGTATTGGGAATGTGTTCTGCTGAAATGGAAACGCAGCACCTCAGAGACCCAGCCTGTGACTATGTCCTCAGGACAGGGGGGGGGGCTGGGAATCCCCCCGTCTGAGCTCGCTGTGAACAGAAGCACTTGCTAGCCTGGAGTCCGAGCGGGTCTCCTGCCAGTCATTTCTGCTGTTTCTAGCCCAGCAACCATGTGGGGACTTCTTTACTGCTTAAGCAGCAGTTCTGTCACTTAACTGCCTTTTCTCTCCAAAAAGAAAGACAGCTTAGCATCATGGTGCTTATATTTAAGCCTACTTAAAACTCACTTGCCATTAACATACTAGTTAATGATAACTTAGTAACATGAATTCACCTTCATTTCCCCTCTGCCTGCTCTCTGGTGCCATGAACTGCCCTTTGGGCTTCTTTTATAATCCTTGGAACATAAGGACCTTTCAAAAGTAAAATTCTGGAAGCTAGAGGTGTAGCTCAGAGGTAGAGAATGCTCAGCATGCAGGAGGTCCCAGGTTCAACCCCTGGCACCACAGGAATGAAACCGAGCATTGTCTAGCTGAGAGGCAGTGAGAGTGTCACAGCCGCGGCCGCACTCCCTTCGTCCTTGACGAGCCCTGCCCTACTGGAAGGTCCAGTGAAACCATCCATCGACCACTATTCATTCAGAAGGGTTTTATTGCTAGAAAGCCAGGCCAAAAGCCAGGCTTCCCTTCCTCTCTGCCTCAGACTTTGAGTTTGAAGAGTGTCTGGGGACAGCGATGTAACAATTTCTTCTGAGCAGAACCTGTGGAGGCTTCAGAACCAGCTGAAACTGGACAGATCTCTCCGAGAACAAAGCACAGCTGTACAGAGTTCTCCTGCCTGCTCTTTTGGTCTCTCCTGACCCACTAGTTCGTCTTTCCTGGCATATGCAGTTTGCTAAATTGTTATTTATCACCTTTACTCTTTATTAGGCAGTGGTCACTAGAATCAGTTGGCACGAGGGTCGGAGTCTTCGTCTTGTCCACTGCACCGTCCCAAGACCTGGGATCATGTCCGGCGGACAGTCCAGGGCTCACCAGTGTCCGTGCAGGAGGACTGAGGCTGCCTTCTTTTTGCACCATGCCCAGCGGCCGCAGCGCATGCTGGAAAGGCTTGTGCATGGTGGTCCTCTTCGATGGGTCTGTGGACTTTTCATTCAGGTTTCCATAGTGTGGGGGAGACAAGATGAAGTCCTGCACATGCCCATTTTCAGTGGTGTCCCACTATGGAGGGACTGCAGAGTCCTGGGGCCCCTGTTAGCCTCCAGCCAGACCAGGTCTCCAGGGCATCGGGGTACTGACACTCTGCAGTGGCCCTGTGCCCCAGCCCGCCTGTGCCCAAGGAGGTGGGCATTTCTAATTGTCCTTCCTATATTTGCTTCTAGCAGACAGCCTGTGCCAGTTCTCCAAATCCCCCTGCCCCCAGGCTCAGCTGAGAGCTGCTGACCAGAGAGCCCTGCTGGCTCCTTCAGTGCTGTGGATTCGGATGACACTGCCACCGGTTTATGATCACAGCCTTGTGTCTGGCCTTCCCATCAGGAGTAACATTTTCATCACATAAAAGCAGCACATGGGGGTGGGTGCCGTGTGCTGCTTCCTTCCAGGCAGGAGCTGTGTGATGTGCTAGGGAGAGCAGGTGTTGGACTTTATCTCCTCAGATGTCACTTCTCCTAACTTCTTGGAAATACCTGCCACACAGTGGCCATCTGTGACCACCCTGCTGCCGCCGAACACCCGAACGCTCAGTCTCTCCAATTAGCATCCACTGATTAGCCCCTCTCCGCCTCCTCCCTGCATCCCTCCCCTGCCTCTGGTAGGTGCAGTGCTGCCCTGGGCTGCCGGGAGCTCCAGGCTTTTTGATACAAGGAAGAGTGAGATGCCTTGTGAGATGGGAGTGAGATGCCCAGGAAGAGCGAGCGAGCGAGTGAGAAACCCCTTCCTGGGCCTGCCCATGCCGCAGTGACCGCTGGCTCCAGCCTCGCTGTCACCAACAACATTCTTCTCCAGGTTCTGTGGTACATTGCAACCCACTGTCTCTGTCCAACTGCCAGTCAGAGGACACTGAGACCAAGCTGGTGTCCTGGCAGTTGTGGGCACCGGTACCCGCTGGTGTGGAAGACTCTGTCATGCTGCAGTGGATGTACTGCAGGCCCGGGAGCAGACAAGCCGGAGCGCGTGGTGCTGCGCTTTCCACGCTGGCCATCTCCTAGCTGTACAAACTCCCATTTCCACCAGCAGCTCCTCCACAGCTCCCTGCACTTGGCCTTCATGGCTACAACATTGTGTGTGTCTGCTCACTGTCCACTCTCCCAGAGAGCTGACACCAGCCCAGAGCCCAGAACCAACAGATCTCAGAAGTGTCTGTGAAGGAATCATTCCTCACAGCTCAGCACTGGCCTAGGCCCAGAAGCTGGTCCTGCCTTCCTGCCTTGCGGTCAGCTCTCTGGCCCAGGGTCCTCATACAGCCGGCCAGAACCTCACCCGAGCTCCTGCTCTTGGCCACTCTGAGCAGAGGGAGAGGCCAGAGCCAGGAAATAAGAGTAGCCAGTCTACCAGGCAACTGGGACAGGCAGTTGTGTCTGTGACTCAGCGTGGTTTCTGTTTAGTAACATGGGCTGTACCCTTATTGGACAAGACAAGTACCAAGTTCTGATCTGGACAGAAAAGCTCCATGACTGCAAAGGCAAAGCAGAGGCTTGAATCACCACCATGGACTTCCACTCTGCGTGCAGAGTCCCCTTTTGCATCAGCTGGTGTCTAAAAATACAAATGTGACTCCTTATACCTTGACATTCAGTGATATTAGTCTCATTACTGACATGCAGGGGACATTTTGGCTTTGCTGTTTGTTGGAAATTCTTCAAAATGTGGTACCTTTTTTTTATGGCACAGGATCTCTCTGCATAGCTCAGTGTCATAGTAATCCTCCAGAGTTTAGCCGCCCCAGCACTGGGATTACAGGTGTGTGCCACCATGCCGGGACTCAGCCCTGGCTCGGTGTGCCTGGGGGCGGGGCTGGTGTGGCATGTGGTGCCCAAGATCAGACCCCAGTCCCTGCCCTTGCCTAAGCAGGCACTTAGTCTGCTGAGCTGTCTCGCCAGCTTGGTACACTTTCATGTAGGCACCCCATCGTGCAGTCAGTGGTGCGAGTTGGCAGCGTACCACCAAGCTGAAAGCCAAGTTGAACTCTTGGCCAGGATTGGAGTCCCGGTATGGATTTACATTGTGTTGTTGTTGTTTTGTTTTTAACTTCTTTCTGGGTCTCAGAGACTTTCATGATTGATAGGCATGAAAGCTCGGACTGTAACTCCAGCTTCCCTGGAGGCTGAAGCAGGAGGACAAAGAAATGTGAGGCTGGGTGCCAGGGTAGTGGTTGGGAGGCTCTGGATCAATACCCAGCAGGAAGGGGAGAGGAAGGGGGAGGGGGAGGAAGGAAGAAGAAGGGAAAGGGGGGAGAAAGGGCAAGGTTTGGGGGGAGAGAGACAGACAGACACAGACAGAGACGCAAAGACAGAGAGAAAGGTAGTTTGAGAGCAGAATCTGGACAACTTAATAAGACTTTGTGTCCAAAAATAAAAATACTATAAATAAAAATTTAAAACAAATGAGTTAATTAATGCAGGCTGTGGAGGTACCTCAATGTAGAGGTACATCCATTATCAATCTCCATTATCAAATAGATTAATTAATTAATTAAATGATAGAAAATGTAAATTGAAAACATTTTCACGACTACAGTTATTTTTTTCGGTGTTTTTTAAAAAATATTTATTAATTGTACTTCTAGCTGTTGAATCCATATGAGAGGTGAGGGCCCAGGCTTTGACAGTCCTCAAAGTATCTGGCTTTTGTGTTAAATAAAGATCAAACATTGTTTCTTCTAGCATCTTTTAGCCTGGCAAGTCATATCACAAAGCTGGGAGACACGGCTCAGGGGTGGAATGCTTGATTGAAAA
This sequence comes from Ctenomys sociabilis, assembly GCA_004027165.1. Taxonomy (NCBI): domain Eukaryota; kingdom Metazoa; phylum Chordata; class Mammalia; order Rodentia; family Ctenomyidae; genus Ctenomys; species Ctenomys sociabilis. The sequence continues at coordinate 11,154 of PVKA01012092.1, read as the reverse complement.
AGTCATATTCAATAACAAATATTTTTCTAGTAGACCTTTTTATTTTATTCCTTTGATGGAATAGCAAAGCTTTGTGTCGTTATAGAGAATATTAAGTAGATATGCATACACATATATATGGAGATTCCTTTGCAGTTCTTTTTTTTAATTTTATATATATATTAAATAAAACAATCCAACACAGATCAGCAGTCCACAATCAAAGTGGGTTATCCACAGAATTTGTTGACTTGAGCCATTCACAGCTCATTATATTAATATAACTTTATTTTATATATCTCCATTTTTATACTTTTCTGCTGGATGGTTAAAACTGAGTTAAAGCAAGACCTATATATGTATAGTGTGCCTAAGGAGAGTCACATGGAGAGAAAACTTTCTCTCAGACTTCCACAGAGAGCAAATTGGTCAAGCAATGGCCGTGACTCATCCACAAGGATGACACTGAGAAGGGATCTAAAAACTGCAGTACAGGGTTACAAGATAAACCCTGAGGGTACCTGACTAACCTTATCTGATACAAAAGTTACATTTTAAGGACAAATGAGAAGAGGAAGTGAAGCTCTTGTCAGAAAATATTTTAGATAGTTAGAAGTTTGTCTAGTTACTTTTCTCCTTGCTGGGCCACCATGCTGACCCCCTAAATTACGTAAGGAAAGGTTTGTGGAGGTTTCAGTCCATACTCAGCTGGCGCCTAGACAGGCTGGCCCAGGGCAGAAGGCGACAGTTCATGGCAGTGGAGCACCTGGGAGGGGCAGCGGCCGTGGCCTCCCTCCCTTCTTACTCTGCTGCCTGCTCCAGACGGGGTGCAGCGCTCACACCCATCATCCCAGGATGGATCACGAACTAATCACAGCCTCTAGAGGTCTGCCCGTGACTGCCTGAGGCTTTGGGCAGACAGCTAGATACAAGTCGTAAGGAGGTCCAAACTCTGCCTTACTTTCTCTACATCCCAGGGAAATAAGCCTGATACGACTTTTTGTTTGTTTGTTTTAATGAGGAATGTGATGGCTTGTTTTAGTGACTTTCTCATTAAATGGAAATGAAAAATGTGGTGTGAACCTCGAGGAGCCAATTAATCCATAATAACTAGGCCAGCAAGCTTCCGCCAGCCTGTAGAAACTGTCCTCCTCGGGGTCCCGTGACTGAGGCAGGTGCACCTGAAGATGTGCATGGGGGGCAGAGCCCTGCGTGGTCCTGGGAGGAAAGAGGAGCTTGTTTCTTGGCAGAGCGATGTTCTTGCTGTGCGTGTGTGCTTGTGCGCTTGTGCGCGTGCGTGCGTGTGTGTGTGTGTGTGTGTGTGTGTGTGTGACAACAATAGTGAGTCTCCCCTGGGCAACAGACACAGGAGGTTTAGTGTCTGTCCTTGAACTGCCCCTAATCTCCCCAGGAATAGCTCCACCACTGTAGCAGAGGTGCATGATACTATCACAGTGCAGAGAGAGACAGAGTGTGCTCCTCTGCTGAACCAGGGAGGGTTGCACCAGGGACTGAGTTGGCTCTGACATCTCCCAGTACTGGGCCTTCCAGGGCTGGGATTACAGCTGTGCACCACCACGCCCAGTGCCCTGGGGAGCAGGACCAGCAGGCACACTGGGGATCCGGCCGCTGCACTCTGGCTAAGGAGGCATTTTTGTTCGCCGGACTATCTGGCCCACCCTACCCAGTGTCACACTTTTTGGAACTCCCTGTGTTTCTTGAATCTGTGATTTACAATTATCAACAAATTTGGAAAACTTTCAGCCACTGTTTGTAGCAATCCACTTCATCTCTGTCCTTATCCCAGGACCCTGGTGATGGCTATCCCTCAAGTCACTGGGCTCTGTTCTATTTTTTCAGTTGTTTTCTCCTTTGGGAGTTTCAGTTAGAGTATTCTCTGGTTTGATGTCTTCACATTTTTTAATCTTTAGTTTTGTAGTTAATGAACTACATCAATCCCATCTCGTATATCCATCATTTCAGATTTGTTTTTATTTCCCAGGAAGCTTGTTTACTTATTTATTTAGGTACTGGGAATCAAGCTCAGGACCTTGTGCTTGCCAGGTAGGCACTTAAGCGACCGAGCTATCTCCCTGGCCCCCTATTTCCATTATTGCCTCCTGTCTTTCTTTTAAGACCCTGAAGTCACTGTGCACATTTGTGGCTGCTGCTCAGTGTCCTCGAGTGTGAATTCTCACTCTGTATTGCAAAGCCGGTCCGCCACTCCTGGCTTCTGTGCTTGGATCGTGATTGCTCAGCCCGGCTCTGCCTTTCTCTTATTGGTAGCGCTGTTTGGTGAGAGGCAGGGCAGGGTGCTGTTGGATTTCTTTCTCAGTGTTGGTGGGTTGGCCTAGAGTAGCTTTCACGGGTGCCTTAGCTCCCTGAGTCTCGAACCAAAGCTCCAAGCTCTCCACAAGACTTTCTGTTATGACTGCTCAGATCTCTGGGCCTCTTGGTAGTGTGGGGAATTGCTTAGCTTCTAGATCCAAGTTTATTTCTTGCTCAGCTCTGTGAAATAGACCCTGCATAGGGCAATATAATATTCAGCAACAAATAGCTCAGCAGATTAAAGTGCCAGCAAATAGGCACAGGGGTCGCAGGTTCAATCCCCTGGCCTGCCATACTGTCCTGCCCCCAGGATGTGCTGAGACAGCAATTGAGGCCAGGCCTGGTGGCACTGACCTGTAATCCCAGCTCTTGGGAGGCTGCAAACAGGCCGAGCACTACGAGTCTTATCTAGTAGTGTGACTCTGTAGACCCTTCCCTAAGATACAAAAAATAAATAAATAAAAATAAAACCAATGTTTATAATACTCGGCAACAAATTCCACAGAACCTTGGTGTACTTCTCGCGGTCTTCGTCTGCATAGCTCCTTCCTGTCTGGTACTTTTCCTAGCAAACCCCATCCGTGAGACTCCCTGAACTTCCTCCCGTGTCCCCTTGGCTTGAGAGCTGGTGTTCAGGGCTTCTTCCGCTGCTCTGCATGGTGCCCTGCACACGTGCACAGGCCAGGGTGACCCATCTGTCCCCTCTCTCAGGGGTCGCGTCTTAGGCTAGCTGTTGCTGGATATCCAGGAGCACTTGCCCTGTGGCGAGCTGCTTCTGGTGGGCAGGCCAAGCCCATCTGAGTTACTCAGCCTTGCCACCCATGGTTGTGGTCTCTGGAAGACTGAACCTTTCCTCCTAGACATGGAGATGGCCGCTGGACTTTCTTTGGCACAGAGGGAGAAGCAGTTTTTAGGAAGCAAGAGAACAGACAACAGGGTCATTCACTCAGCTTGGTGTGCTCAGCTTGAGATTAAGCCTGGAACTGGGGACAAGGGGGTGGCAGCTCCGCGACCCTGTGGCTTTGTGGCACCTGCTCTTTCCTGAGCCTTTTTCCATGTTGTTTTTCACACATCAGAAATGGGGAGCAGGGAGCTTGTCCACTCCAAGTGTCCTAGGCTAGAAACCTCGTTCCCCTTATTTCACAGTGGGATGTGTTTCTTTCCTGTCTGAGTATGCGTGGCCCTCGACATGTCTCCTTAATCTTTGCCTCTGCACAGAAGTGCCGCAGAGTGTCCAAGAGCCAGGTGCTCCGCTGAGGGGTTTCCATTCACGCCTTTTGCCTTTCTCATGACCTGCTGTGGTGGGCGTCACTCGGAGGGCTGAAGGCCTTTGCCTGTGATCTCACTGCTCGGAAGGGACAAAACGGGATGTGAACCTGTGTCCTTCGCGGTTCATGGCCCACAGTCGGGGCCTCAGCCCACATTCCCCCTTCATCCCTTGCCACCTTGGTACTGGAGGTATTTCTGTGCTTGTCTTGTCAGTGTTGGAAGCAACTGGGAATAGGAGCCTCACACAGGGAGCCTTGTCCAGAGGAGGAAGGGCAGGGAATGGTGTCCTCTATTACTCGCTAGAAAAAGAACTAGCCCTGGGATTCATTTGCAACCAGAACACTTCTTTACTGGCCAGGCTGGCGGTACACACCTGTAACCTCAGCACTCGGGGAGGCAGAGGAACGAGAACCATAAGTTCAAGCCTAACCTGGGCAACTTGGTGAGACCTTGTCTCAAAAAAGGAAAATATTTTGAAAAAGGGCTAGTGTTGTACAGTGCGAAGGCCCTGGCTGGCTTCAATCCCCAGTACTGAAAATGAAAGAGACCAAAATAACCAACAATGAACAAAATACTTTTTATCAAAAGAATTAATTTTACCCTTTAGCTTTTTCTTGTATTTTTCCTCACAAGTTGTAGTTGCTGGAATCAGCTAATCCCTGTCCTTCCATAAACCACAAATGACAACAAGGAAAAAATGACTTTTACTCTATTATGAATGCTGTATCTGCTAACTCAGATTTCGGGATAACGTGTTCTGTGGTATTTGTTCCTGTAAGTCATGCTGATAAATTATCATCTCTTACAAGATTGAATTTTATGTTTTCTGTAACAGATGTTTATTAGCAGCTGTCGGCAATGCTGAGCAATTAGCTACTATTAGATAAATTTTATTGGAAGTAAGATGCGGGGGTTCAAATAATGACAGAAATGGCACAAGGCCCTGTGATTGGGAACCTGAAGTTTTCTTTCTGTTTGCCAACCAAACACTGCAAAGACAGAGCCCTGTTATGAGGACGCCTGTTACAACCACGGTAATAGAGCAACAGAACAGGGACTGGCCGGGTGACACAGCCAGCATCCCAGGGCGGCGTCAGGGACGCTGCCTTAGGTGCGGACGTGGCCAGCCTGTTGGAAGGCTGTCTCCAAGCCCGTCAGTCCTGAGTCCCAGGAGCAGATGGTCCTGCCCTGGGAGGCAGAGAGCCCCACATGAAAACGCTCCAGAAGAATGGTATTGGTTAGGCAGGTAGTAAGTATAAGGGGAGAAAGCCTGCCTCCTGAAAGTCTTTCCAAGATTCTTTAGACTTGTTAATTATTCAATTTTAAAATGCTCCAAGTGCTGGCAGCTGAGGAGGAATGTGGGGAGTATCCTGGCTCCAGGCTCTGAAACATTCCTGATTAGTACATGTTTGCAGTACATATTAGTACATATTGGCGGTGCATATTAGTACATGTGTACTCATTAGTACATGTTTACAGTGGCTATTAGTACATGTGTACGTGTTAGTATGTTTGCTGTGCTTATAGTCCTATGGGGAGTTGGTGCATGGACACAGCACATCTTAATTCCTTCTAATCCTCGTTGTTCATAGCAGCACAATTCATAGCAGATATAAAGGGTCAGTGAGATAGCTTAGCGGACTAAGTGCCTGCTTAGGCAAGCCCAGGGACCGGGGTTCAATCCTCGGAACCACATGTCGTGCTGGCCCTGTCCCTGGGTGCGCTCCGCCGGCCACTGAGTACAGTGTGGTGGCACATGCCTGTAATTCTATCACCGGGGAGGCTGGAAACAGGAGGATCACTCTGAGCCTGAGCTGCGTGGAGACCCTGTACCAAATACATTTAAAAGAAGTAGGAACTAAATCTTGAAGTAGCCTATGTCCATCAACAGATAAATGGATAAAGAAAATACAGTTTATACAGGGCAGAGGACTACTCTGCTCTAAAGAAAGGTGAGCTGAGTCTCTTATAGGAAAGTGGATGTACCTTTAGATCATGATGTCAAGTGAAGTAACTCAGAATTGGAAGCTTATGTATGATGTGATTCTCTCACGTGAGAAATCCAAAGTACAAATAAAGAGTAAAATAAAAGATAAATAATAGTGACGCCCTCCTGTCTCTTAGGAGCCATTCCTATTCCCCACGAAGTTTTCCTACTCTTAAAAAAAAGGAGAAAAGTACATTCTGGGAAGCAGGGAGAGACAGGGAGGAATTCAAAAGAATGAGGGGAGTAGGAGGGACAAGACTACTTCAGGGAAGGAATTAAGATATGCTGTGTCCACGTGCCGACTCCGAGGCTTGGAATCCAGAGAATGACAGTTGTTAGGCAGTCAGTATTGTTCTGTTTTATATTTGCAGTTCTGGGGATCAAATTCAGGACCACTCCCATGCAGGCGAAGGGCTACTGCTGAGCTAGGCCTGCACTCTGGCCCATTCTGTTTTTATGTGACCACTGCTCTGCTCTTCAGAGCTTCCTTTTCATTGGCCAAGATCAATGGAACATTCAGTGTGTCCCAGACACATGAAGTACTTCTGTATTTTGAAAGAGGATTTCAGAGTGAGCAACTTTCAATCTTTCATTTCCATTATTAATACTTTCAAAGAAAGCTTTAGTAGGCTGGTCCTTGTCCCATCTTAAAAGTGAGAGTTAAAAGAGGGGAGGGAGGAAAAGAAAATGTGGAGATTTCTATTTCTTAAGAATAGAGGGAGAGGGAAGGAGGGAGTGAAAGAGAAACAGGCCCAGAAGTAGGATGTCAGTCTGTTCAGAAGATCTTTTAAGATGCAAGGACTGTTTCCTCTCTTGGTAATCTTATCAAATAAACAAATAATCCTCAAAAGTCACTTTCTTCCGCACGTAGTGGGTTAAGCCCTGAACTAGATTTGGGCAAAAACGTGAGAGCCCCACACTATATTGTACTGAACCTGGGAGGGCATCCTGTCTCCCCGTACCCTGTTATTTTAAACACTGGCATTGGCTGTCAGAAGCCACAGGGGAGCACCCATCTTTATCCTTCTTGTCTGTTAATGAGCTTAAAAAGCAATCAGCGAGTCCCCTGCTGCTTGGGAGGAGAAGGGCCACGGAAAAGGGTTTCCATGTCTGACAGATGGGGGCTTAAAGCAGGATGTTAGGGATGCTCTAAACTAAGTTAAATTTTTTTCAGCAAGTTAATTCCTATTAAATATTGTACTTCATATTCATTCTGCACAAGGTTTCTGTGTGCATTGGCCACTTAATGAGGTGCTTGAGCAGGGTGATCCCATTGGGCACCCAGGCCTTTGTCTTCTGGTTTTCTATGTGTGCTGTTTTTAAAACAGGGTTGCCATATGTGTTTCTTGAACCCACTGTCCACCCAGGCTGACCATGAGGCAAACTCACAGTGGCTCCCTGCCTTAGCATCCCAGGGCTGCGCTTGGCCCCCCGTCCTGGGGCGCACAGACAGCTGTGTCTTGAGTTTTAGGAACTCAAACTTGTCCTCAGTTTTTAGCGCACTGCATTTTTCCTGGAATATTTCCCTGTTGAAAAAGTGTCATATTCATTTACTCATCCAGTATGTGAATGAGTATCCCTTATCTAAAATGCTTGGAGCTTGAAGTGCTTCAGTTTTAGACACTCTTCAGATTTTTGGACTATTTGTACAACTTTACCAGTGGAACATTTCCAGTCTGAAAGTCCAAGGTCAGAAATGGATTCTGGTAGCTTGAAAAGGTTCAAAGTTTTTTGTTATTATTTCAGACTTGGTATTTTTAATGAAAGATGCTCAGTCTGTAGTTGTCTTAGGGCTGTGGTCTACATTCATTACATTGTTCTTCATTTGTTGGAAGTTGTGAACTTCCCCATTCTTTCACTTATTAATTGCATGTTAATGTATGCAGGGATACTTCTTGGGGCTGAAAATGGGGACTCAGCATGACAAATGACATCGCTGCCCACGCCAAGACCAGGTGTTGAAGTCCAGGAGCTCAGAGAGTGTGTGCACACAGAGATGCACGCAGCGTCTAATTAGTGTACGTGTGCTGGGGTTGAATCCAGGACCTCACAAAGCCAGGCAAGTGACTGCTGAGCGCACCCCCAGCTCTCAGAATGCAACTTGGGCGAAGAAACCATTCACTCTGTCTCAGCGCCAAGTGTCTGCTAGTTGTGAACAGCACTTGCGAAGTGTGGCACTGGGATGTCGCACGAAGGTGATGTGCTTTGGTGAGGAGCAGGGGCCAGGAGCCCGTGTGCCAAGCACGAGGTCATTTTCCCATCTGACTTTCGGACAGAGCTTGGGTCTTTCAGGAGTATCTCTGCGATTCTCACAGAGGCTCTGTAAGGTGTGTAGAGTCAGTTCTGTTGATTCAGATGAAAACACTGGACGCAGACGGTGAAGTGTGAGCACCCGAAGTCTCTAGAACTGGCCGCTGGGACCTTACATTGTGGCTCGCTTGTGTCTGTGTTCACCTTGAAGCTCAGAAATAAATACGGATACTGGATCACAACAGACCCATGTCTGCATTTGACTCGTGAAGCCCTCTCAGTAAAGCTCCCCATCTGCATGGTGGAGGAAGCAAGGGAGGGGAAGTGCGAGGGAGTGGCGTGGCTTCCCAGTCTCAGCCCCTCTAGCTGATGGGCTCTGCAGCCTTCCTGAGGAACGGGATGGGGCCTGGCACTGAGCCGCACCACAAACAGGAAGCGTTTGCCTGCAGGCACCACCTCTTCAGACACCCCTGTTCCCTGGGAATTCCTTCAGTCCTGGCGCCCTTTGCCTATCGCCCTGCAGGGGTGGAGGTGACCAGAGCTGTCAGAGGAGGCCAGGGTGAGAGCAGCGCCCAGCTGCCTGGGGAGGTGGGTGTCAGAGATGGGCTCCAAGCCGCCGGGCCAGGGGGGGACACCTTGGCAGAAGTGTTCTGTGCCGCTCCCTTAAGAATCTGCTCCTGAGTGCTTTTTACCCCCGAAAGGTAAGACTCTGACCTCTGCCCAAGTCATTGACTTATTTCTGCAGATGGGAAAGGGAAATGGCTTCAAAAGTGCTTTTTAACAGCCGTGTTGGGAGCTCTGTCCTGGGCTTGTGGGCTGCGTGGGTCCCTGTCGAGGACCTTTCCAACCCCAGCCTGCTCTCCCCTCTGCACCTTACGCTGGGCGCCAAGCCCCCGGACAGGTATGCCAGAGCCTGGGACCAGCACGCAAAACACAAGGCCGTGCGGAGACCCTGCTAGAATTTCCAGAGCCCTGTAATCATGGGGCCCTGGTCAGCGGCTCTTGAGTTGCCCTTTTTTGTTCTGGGTCCCATCCTTTGTGAGAGCTGTGGACAAGAAGCAGGAGCCCTGGGGAGGGGTTGCCACTCTTCCTGTGAATTTCTTTTCCTGTCAGTTAGATTGGGCTCATCTGCTTTGGAGTATTACGGATTCTTTTGCCTTAAGTAGTTATCTTTCTCCTTGCCAAATTCCCTGCTTGTAGGTTGCTCGACTAGTGTATTTTGTAAGCAGAAAGTAAAGTCTACCCAAGTCTGTCTTGGTGAACACTGCTTGTTTGTGTAGTGTTTGGAGGGTGGGAGTGAGTTTTTCCCTTGTGGGTCCGCCTGGGGTTTCAGGTAGTGCAGACGAACCCAGAAGGCCGTGGTGGGATCCCTCTGCCCTCTGTGCCGTGTCTTACCTGCTCCTGGCTCGCCTGTGTGAATCTAAAGGCACATCTGGAGGGTTATTGCTCGCTGGGTAGGCTTTCCTTGAAGCTCCTAAATAATAATGCATTTGTGCTAGAACTACAATCTGTGTGACAGTCCCCCGTTGCAGGGTTTCCTTTCTTTCAGCCCCAGGGCTGTCTCTGCCCTTCTGTTCCCCAGCCCTTGCTCTGTGTCCCTCCTTCACAGACACATTTTACAAGGCCATGCTAAACTCCAAGCCAGGGGATTAACTGAGCAGTTGGAGGGCTAATCAGAACTGAGCTCTGCCAGATAAGCCTTCTTTTGTTTAGATTTGCAAATATAAACAAAAGCTTATATTTTTGTGATCTTAAAGCGGAGCATCAGACAGAAAACAGCAAACACTTAGCTAGCTGAGCCACAAGACCATTTCCTGTGAAGAGAACAGACACTGGAGGGGAAGGGGCTGTCAGGCCCACTGGTCCTGGAATGCAAACTGCCCTAGTTTCTTGGGCAAGAAGCAAAAAGGCAAAGGCTTCAAAGAAGGCGCCTCCCACTCCTGGCGGGCAAAGTGAGGAATGTGCTTCAGTGCTTGCTTCCAACCCGGGAGGTGGTGTTTTGAATCAACCCAGCTGACGCAAACACAGCAGAGGGTGAATAGTTCACGGAAGGACAGTGCGACTCCAGGAGCAGCGAAGGGCTGTCCCCAAAGGCATCACCAGTCCTAGATGGGACATGGCAAGCTCTTGCCTCGGACAGTCCCCCCAGTGCACATTTACAGGGAAGGAAAGAGAGACTGAGAAAGGGAGTTATTTCCTAGGGACACCTGTGGAGCACTGAAGGGTGAGGAAAGCAATGCAGAAGGGGCCAGCTGATTGGAGGGCACTGTGCTAGGTGACCGGAGTGTCCCCTGAGTGAGAGTCACCAGGAAGTGGTCTCTGCAGTGCAGATGAGCGTGAACAGTTCTCCACTTGATTAAATGAAGACAAAGATTTCAGCCTTTCCTTATGAGTGAGTGCACATGGCGAAGCCAGGGTCAGGCAGGTAAGGATGTTTCACGCTGGGCTCCAGACCGTACCAGCGAGGCTCTTCCCAAGAACCTGACTTGGTGCTGTGTGAAAATCACTCTTTGGGATGCAAGCACCCCATTGTTTTGCTTTGCAAGATCACTGGAAAGCATCTCGCTGCTGTTATTGGTGCACAGGAGTGGCACTGGCCATCTGTATCTTGCAGTCTGGGTGCCTGGTGACACCTTGGCTGTCTTCCAAGCGCAGCCTCCACGGCCGGCCTGGAAGGGATGAAGGGAAGTGATAGAAGCCACCGCTAGGGCCCTGTCCAGAAGCCCCGTGCTGGCCTGCAGCAACTTGAATGTGCGGGGTGGACTTTTCGGAAAGGAAGAGTAGAAATACAGCCAAGCCATGAGCTCGTGCTCCAAGGTTCTTTTATCGTCTTAATTGCATATTACACACTGTCTTCATGTTATGCTTTGGCAACTGTGAATTATTCAGTAGGTATGAATTCCATGAAGATACAGGGCTTATCCTATGATCTAGCTCTGGAAGCCTCTTGAAAAACCCTGAAACACTCTTTGTTCTTTCATTGGAGAAGTTCATGGGTATCTTTAATTCCTTCTAAACAGCTTTTGAATCTTTGGGATAAAAGAAAGCAGATATCAATACCGGGAAGCCTGTCTTGGGTATTCTTGACAAATGTCTTTTTTTCAAAGTCTTTCAGTTGCCTGAGGCACCAAGAGCTGTGTGGCTGGAGATGTGCAGGATTTTGTGGATGCAGTAGGGGTAATATTGCAGGGCAGGAGGAGAAGGGGTCGTGCAGATAGACAACTTGGCACAGGGCTTTCAGACCTGGCTCTCGGAAGTACTGGAATCAGAGATGCAGAGGGAAGGGTGTAAGGAAGGGAAGACTCGGAGAGGGCTCTGAACCTCAGCCAGTGATTCCTCTG
>PVKA01012091.1:22820-58957 GCA_004027165.1 Ctenomys sociabilis | reverse complement strand
ATTCCTTTCCCCTTCACTAAAATCTATCTTCTAATTTGTACTTGTTTCACATTTATTCTATTTTCATGAAGAGAACACAAAAATCTTATAAAGTTAAAAACAAATACTGAATATATTCTGCAGACTGAATGTATTCACCTGAATATTTGAAAAAATATAATTTAACAAAAACTAAATATGAATATCATAGCATTTCAAACAAATGTGAAATAAACACATTAGGACAATTATTTTAAAACAAAAAGAAAATAAAGTGCATATATAAAATTATTTCCTTAATTTTATATTAAAACATAAAGCAAAACACAGACATAGCCAAAAAGAGAGACAGAGATTCACATACAGATTTAGATGCACAGATTATAGGAAAGCATGAGACCGTTTTGGGGCAGAAGACTTCCTCCCACACTTGTACTTCCACCATACAGCTGATAAAACTTTTATATTCAAAAGTCAAAGGTTAAATAAAGAAAAGGAAATGTTTTTTGCCAAATAATCAAGTAACCACTAACAGTCTAAGTGATCAGCAGGAACCTAACTTATACTAATCAAACAAAACTAAGGAAACTGTTTTTCCATAGAAAAACATCTAATGTCTAGAGGCTGTTTTTTGGGGGGGTTTTTTTGCCTGGAAAATTGACACAAAATGTGTAAAATTGAAACATTCTGCTTCTAAGGAATTTACTCAAAGGAAGAGTGTGAAAGCTTTAAGTTTGGTATGAGTTAAAAGGAGCAAGGAGAACTACAAAGGCCACAAACATAAATCTGTCTTCCTTATTAGAGTATTTCATTTTGAATCCTTGGCGACAAGGCATTTCTTGCAGTTTTGCTAGAATATGTAAGCAATTCTATATACAAGTTTTAAATTAGTAATATATCACAATATTTTTGAAATCATATTAAACTAGGACAGACATTTTAGAGAAACAACTAACAGTGGTTGTTTCTCTAAAAAGAAACCACATAACAGTGGTTTAAAACTAAGTATTAAATATATACATCAAAATTCTAATTTTTCTTTCTTGGGGTCAAGAAAATGAATACAAATCAAAATAGACTGACTTTCACATATTGTAATAGCAAAAACTAAAAGAAAGAATGCCTGTTTTATGGCATTCTGATTAAATTCTCACTTAGAACTTGAAAATAAATCCAAATTATGGGGGCCGGGATATAGCTCAGTGACATAAGACCCTGTGTGGTAAGTGCAATGTCCTAAGTTCGAGAAAAGTGACTTTAATGCTTTATATACAAATTTCCAACTTAAAATTCAAGGAATAGTGTTAAAAATATTGCATGAAATGTACTTAGCAGAAAATTTGATCATAGTAAACAAAAACCAAATGATCTTCCTATTAATTTATTGACATCATTTTACTATCATTAACATTTAACTTGCGCTCCTGCTACCCAAATATTAAACCAACAAAATTAACCTTTGAAAAAAATTGTTTTGCTTGTTTTTAAAAATACTGCTTTATTTTATATTACAATATCTTATGATTTTCATTACTACATTAAAAGAACTTAGAATATTTTAAACTTCAATATCAAAAAACAAAATTCAAGAGATATTTAAAACACTTTTTTTATGTCATTGAAACACAGCTCCACACATGAGATGGTAACTAAAAGTGGGAAGGCTTGACAAAGAAAATAAATCTGGTAACAAGAGCGAAAATTTTCTATTGTATAGAATACTTTAGAGAATAAGAAAAACAAATACCAATTATTTACCCAAAAATCTTAATTCATTGGCTACTGAGAGTGCACACTGAATAATCAAAACTAGGGTTATCTCACAATGAAACACATAAAAATAAGACTACACTTCAACATAAATGTACTAATTTTACCCAAATCATAACTTCAAGAACAAGGTAATAACAAAAGTGATAAGGAATGTAAAGATGTAAGTAAATGACTTACACTGAAACTAGAAAATAATATTTGTGTGTTATCTCGATGGATAGGAAAGAAGAAAAAATCCCAACTATCAGATTAAGTGCATGCAGAAACTGCGCATTTATGAAATATAAAAGTTAGTTTATGAGATATGTAAAATATCTTTATGCATTTTACTAATTATAAACAAAGACTAAAGATAATCATTTACTTTAACATCCTATAGATATCAAGCTAAAGATTTTTAAATATATGATTAGTCTTACAAAAATAAGACCATTAAATGAATGCATTCACTGTGTCACAAATAGCCTCTTACTTTTTTACTGTTAATCTTCTAAAAAATTTTATAATAAAATGGTATGTCACTTTTGCTATCAGAAAATATTGTTAAAGACATATATATGACTTGTTTACACAAGTATTTTATTATAGGCCTCAATAAATCTTAGCCTTATTAGGAACATAAATTCCAAGTCTACAATACTCTGTTAAAATACATTGCAAACATCAGTGTAAATCTTTGGCAGCCACTGGTTAATATTCAAAATGACAGTGGTCCATCTTGTCTCATGCACCACCGGAAGGTGGTTAAAAAGAAAACTGGCCCATAAATTAAAGACTTAATTGCACAAACAATTCTATGAATAACTCTTCAAATACTCCTGCCTTCCCCGACTCCTTCCAAAAAATAAGTACTCAGCTATTGCATAGTTTCATGAAACATGTCTGCTTTATATGTAATATCACACATCTTTCTCCTGCATCTTAATCCTGTATCTAAAGTACAGTGAAATTCAATGAGTATTGATGGAAAACGGGGAAGTTGAATCTAATTTTAAGTAGAGCAGCATTCCTTCAGCCATGTCATAAAGCATTTTCTACCAGACTGAACATTTTACATTGAAATTACAGAGAAATACTAATACCTAGCTCCAAGATGGTCACAGTCACCCTACCAGCAATCTTTTTTCTTTATAAGAGATCATTCGCATTGTGAGGCTGATTTTCAAAAATACAGGACAAAATTTTCCCTTCCCCATTCTTAATTCTGCTACAAGTGAGTGATCAAGTTAATGCATTTAAAGTGCCTACACTAAAAGACATCATCTTGCAAGCACACTAAATATTGTAGGTGACAAAAGATAACCTAGATAAATTCCTACTATATGGATCTATATATTTATTATCTATATAATTATGATATCTTAAACTTTTGAGTTAGAAAAAATTGACAGAAATTATTTTTTGCATTAAATGAATAAAGGCATAAACATATAAAATAGAAAATACTGGGAGCATACCCTTCTAAACTTCTAATAATGACATATTCATTAATTCATAATTATTTATTATGTGTTAGCATAACAAATTTATGTGTATGATACATACATATACATGCATATAGGCATAACTGAAGAACACAAACATAAAACATATCACTTTTAAACTTTTCACAAATATTACTTGAAGAAAACAAATATTAAAGAATCATAGGATATTTTACAAGGTGACAGATAATATTAAATTTCCCTTCAAAAGTTTATGTGATGATAGTCTTACAAATAACAGATTAAATGCATGTATTTATAAGTTTTTAAGAAAATGTTTTCAATTCTGCCAATCTTAATGTGCTTGTTTACTTTCCCTTCAATAAGGTGTAGCACCCTTCATAAATTAATAAGCTATTTACATTTTTGTGAGATTTTCAGACATTTTTCTATTTTTTTCTTATTAATTTGTAAGTGCTTGTTACATAATACAGCTCTTAGCCTCTGTTATAGTGGCTGTGAATATATTTCTACCAGTTTATTACTTGTACTTTAAGTTTTATTATTATATTTGTCACCAAATAAAAGTTTTCATCATCATTATTTGTTAAAACAAAACACATTAACATTGATTTGTTAAAATCAATCCTTTGGGCTTCTGTATTCCATGTCAGATATATAAAGGTTCACACTGCCACAGTCATTTTTTTCTAATATATTCAGGTTTTTGTCATTCCCTTCAACAATTTTTATAATTGGATAACAATGTACAACCAATATTGTAGAGAACTACCGATGAATAAATCAGAGCTCAAGCCACCTTTATTTCTTTCAACAAAGCACATATAGAGGCTTGTTAAAATTATTTTCCAAGTGCTAACTCATTTTAGTTTATAGATATTTACTGATCCATAACAATTTAAAAGTAAGTTTCTGAATTCCATTACTTTTGAATTCTCCTTTCATTATTAAAACTAAATGGTTATGTAATTTACTGGTTACTTTTTAAGCTAGTTATACACAAAAATACCTTAGCACACTGATTTTTAGAATTAACACTAAAATATGCCATTTACATTTTGAGGTCTCAATACTGTTCTAATTATGAAGAGGAAAGTAAAGTGGAGGATAAAACTTTTTCAATGGAACATTTACCTCCATAGTTTTTCTATAAAGCTTTGACATTTGCTATTTTTTTCTACCAGAAAACACTACCTAATGACAAAGTGATTAAATATAAAAATAATATTAAGATATGATAAACTTAACAATGTTTGTCAAAGGTCACCTTTACTGACATATAATTTGACTTTGATGTATTACTACAGTGATGCTATACAGTCACTAATTCAAAGAGTACTGCAAGATGTTCTTTCTCGTGTACAAGTTTTGGAACCAAGACAAAAATATCTTAGTTACTCTGTTTTAGGATCTCAGTCTTACAAAGTAATGAAAAGTAAACTATCAACATTATAACTGTCTCTCAGTCATTTAACAAATGGCTTTAGTTTGTAAGTATTCTGAAGCAATAATGGCTTTTCTAAATGTAAGCACTATAAGCAAATTTATACAGACTAGTCTGAACATAATTATTTATTATTAACAGATTCAAAATATTTAAAATGTTAGGAGTTCAAAGCACTAAAATTGTATGAATTCTTTCATTTAAAATAACATCAAGAATGTAATTTGAAGACTGAAATAAGCTATAAAACATACATCCAAATATTAAAAAACAACATCTGTATTACCTACAATTTATCCTCAAATGGCCAAATAGTCAAGAGAAACAGTAATAATCACAAAGAAAAAGAGTACACTGACAGAGAAAAAGAAAGGAAGGACAGAAGATACCTACTAACTGATGAATCTATGTGATGTCAATACTTCATTATACTACTGCAAATTCTCTGGGAACATTAACGATGTTTTAATGTTTCCAAAAATCAGTAGATATGACAAAAGAGTACAAATAGCTTTGGGTTTTCTTAGGACAACGTTGTATGGGACTGAGTGCATGAGGTTATGCTCCCCATTGAACTATAGCTTTAAAATTTTAGCAAGAGACACAACGATAACAGAAGTTCACCCCAACTACTACCATGACACCATGCTATCCCTACTGCATGGCCACCTGCTCCAAGTTAGCAAACTCAGCCTACAGTCTAAGTATAAGACTCTTCTGGATAAAGCACAAGTTTTAAATACAATTATTATCAAGATTTCTCTTAAAAGAAAATGGAGAGTTATTCTATCACCTAGAAAGCAGTTAAGTATTTAGTTCTAAATAAAAATTGGAGAAATTCCCCAGCTCCAATAAATGTTCTGGACTTAATATTACTTCACTCACAATAAATCTGACAAATGCAGCTAAATAGCAAGTGAACAGAGAAAACATCGATTCTATACTGATTTTGTGTAATATGTTAATTCATTAGTTGAATGTTAACTCTTTATAAGCATTTCTACAGAATTCAGTTGACTGATACCCATATTATAACAGCATCCAGTCCTGTTTTTACAGATTACATCTGAATTTCTGATTCATCAGGATATATTACAGGAATCCTAACCCATAGTGTCCTTTATTCTCAAAAGCCAGCAATTCAAATACAACATCTATTGGCAGGAAATATTCTCTGCTACTACTTACTGAATGAAGTCCCATCACAGAAAGTATTGAGTCAGGACAGGTGGGAACTACTGAAACTAGCAAGTTCATGACATTTATTTTTAAAACATGCCATTTAATTTCAGCTTATTGCTGCCATTTGGAGAGTGTAGAACCCTAATTAGTAAACATAGACATTTCTCATAAGGAAATTAGAAATATACAATGTACACAATACTTTCTAAGTGAATGAGATTAATGATGTCTTTTACAGTTCTAAAACACCTGGTAGCCAAACAAATGCTTGAATCTTTAGTCTCCATAACCAGTTTATAACCCTTGCCTTACAAGAACAATTCAGTTGCAAAACTCAAAGTTATGGATAAATTGACAGAAAAGAGCATACATTAATTTATTGAAATATTTGGATCATCTTTAATATGAGAAATATGTATACCATTTAAACTTATGTTTTAATGTTTAATTTGCAAAAATAGACAAAAATCTAATCTTTAAAAGACTAAATTTTTTAAAGAAAAATTCCACTATATTACTAACAAATCTTTATACCCACCTGATTCTGTATATAAAAGTAAAAAGAATTACTTTTCAACCGAACTTGAAGTCAGACACAGCAAGCTTAAAAATTATAGCAGGCTTTTAAGGTTTTATTTTTTGGCATCTAAGCCAAACAACATACAAAAGAAAGATACACCTCATCTGTTTGACAGCCAACTTTTTCAATACAATTACTCACCTAAGGATGCATAAACAAATTTTGCCTCCTGCTGTGAGTCTGCAGAATCCAAATCTCTGTTTACTTTCAATGTCAGTCAATACAAAGGTAAAGTGCTGTCCAACTTGATTTTGAGACACCCTAAAATATAGTGACATTATAAAAAATTAAGCTTGGCATGACAATTTTCTTAAAGAAAAACAAATCCAAGAATATACATGGTGGCATTTTCCACAGTTTATTTTCAATTGGTTCTTGAAGTTAGAATTCTGGGTTTGTTTGTTTTTTTTTCTAAAACTAGAGAATTAATGTGAAATGAGTAAATTAAATCATGAATCATGCAGCAAAATAAAACATAATACTTTATAGGTATATAATTAAGTATATACTAATTCCTAACTAGAAAACCAAAGGGACATTTGCCGTAAGTTTTCAAACGCTTAAAAGTACCTATAAAATTTTTTATAACATTAAAATATGTTCACTGAAACTTAAGAAGTTATATGAAGTAAGACCTTGGGCCCCTAGTAGCCTCTCTCTTTCCAATTATTCTGATTGCCAATGTTATTAACTGCTTAGATAACAAATCATGTTTTAAAATCTAATGGCAGCCACCACCAATTCTGCTTCATTGCTTATTCTGTTGATATTCTTACCCAACAAAGTATCATACAAAATACTATGGGTATTCAGCATTTATTTTTAGAGTTATCAATATGTTGAGGATTAAATTTCCAAATACAGATATAACTGTGATTCTACCAAAAAAGTATATTGCTAAGCTATAAAGAGCTCTAATTTTGAACTGTCATAGTGACATAATATGTGTTAGACCACGTATGAAGAACAATCTAAATCATTAGACAAAATCTTTAAGTATATATCTGTATATTGGCCATAATTTTGGTATTAGGTAACCTCATTTCTGGTACCTTGTTCCAAAATACAGTATCCATGACACATAAACTTTAGTTTTAAAACAGTATGAGTATAAAAAAGAAAATAAATTACTACCAATGTACCAATGCTATTTTTCAGAAAATACTGAATTTCAAGTGCTTAATATTTTAGAAATAAACTGTCACATGAATATTTTTATAATTTCTATAAATTCCAAATAAATCTCATCCAATGAATAATACACCCCCTAGCACTCAACGTTTACAACATCCTTTGCTAACTTTTTTTCCTTTATTTTTTCCTTATTATTGATGTTCAAAATGTACCTTTGAAGATGGGAGTGGATAAATGGCTCACCAGCAATTAGTAAACAAGAATTATTATTCCTCAGAAACACTTGTTACTATCAATTGGCTCATCCATTAATACAGTAAAATTTTGGAGCCTCGCTAATCTTTATCAAAATAATTCACTACAATAATTTTTTAAAGAAATCTCTCATAACAATACTCTTAAGAAAACTGATATGGTATGAAAAACAAGTAGTGATCTGTCATTAGACAGATTAAAAGGAAATTCCAATTAAATACACATTTTTCATCCAGTATTTGTTCAATAAACTGCAAACAAAGTAAGATTTTCACAACTGCTAAGAAGCCTTCCATAATGCTGTACTATTTCTATGAAGTATTCTTGGGAGACGCCTGGCCATGAGTTGGACATCATACAGATGGTCTTTTCAATTAGGATGAACTGAGAGAAACACGAGGATACATGCATCTAACTTGACAAGATACTACCTGAATGTTCAGAACAAGAACATGTTTTTCCTGCTAGTTTGTGTCATATATACTAGAAGATTAAGGGGATAAAATATAATCTATTATTTACGTTGCTTTAGGGCTCTTCCAGTCCGGCCATGGTGGACAAAGTAAAAGCTAACATAACTGAAAAGCCTTCATGATTTCTAATGTCATTTAATTTCATTTGAATCTAAAGTCTCCACAGTTTCTCTAGAAACAATGAAGAGATTATTTGATTTTATTACAAACTACATGTAATCATTTAAAGGTGCACTAACAAAAACTAAAGTTACTATAAATATTGACTTATACTGTACCTTTCCACGTCAAAGGGGAAACAGAACTTTGGAACACTCTGTAGTACTTCCTAAAAATGTAAATTTAAAAAAAAAAAAAAACCTTTAGAATACTTTTTAAAAAGGTGCAGTTAAAACTTTTTTAAAGACGTTTTCTAGGGAAAAATTTTTTTCTTCAGAAAAATAGCACAGGTTCCTAGACTAAAATAATTGATTATTAAAAAGGAATTAAGTTTCTGCTTTGGCAGATTGCACTGACAATGCCACGGAAGCCCCAGGGGGAGGGCCTGCCCTGAAGGGTATTAACACCCTTCACATCCCCGCTGGGGTTCCCTTCAACAAGGCCATATGGATTTTACAAGAAGCACCACACCATATGGGTAAGCTATGTCTGCTGCTCCTTGTACCACAGGCTAGCCATAGGGACTTTTGACAGATCCTGGCTCAAAAATATAAATGTTGTTTCAATTAAAATGCAGGCAGAAAAAAGGGAATGAAGTTGGCAGCAGAAAGAATTGCTGAGAGGTAGAACAACTCTACATGGCCCATACTGAAATGGTTCTTTAAAAAATAACTTTCTATAGCTAAAAGACATATTTATGCCCCCCTCCCCCTTGGCATCAAGTTAAATAACATTCTTAAATATTTTTTGACATTTTTTTCATTTTAATGAGAGAAAAGATCAAATAGCAGTGAAACAGTTTCAAAACAGGTTAGCAGGACAGTTATAACAATTAATACACTGCATGCTGTAGGATAAATATACAGCTACTTTCTCTTAGTTCCTTGAGAAGTAAAGTTTATACTAATATTGTTTAGACAAAATATCATGTCTACAATTGTCCTCTGAATAACTACTAAGAAATATATTTCTAAAAATAAGCCTTTGGGTTAAAACATAGTTTTTATTCTTTGTACTTTCATTTAAAACTTATTTCATATTAAAATCAGTATTTTAAGCATAGAAAACTTGATTGTGAAACTTTCAATAAATTACAGTAATTACAAAAAAGTTTAAATTTTTTTAAAATACTATTAAATAACAATTACACCAAAATATAAGTAACTGCCAGCTATTCGTCAAGAAACAAAAAAGATCTATTTTGTTATGCCTGAAAAACAACTTAAAATTAACTCTAATTCAGGAAAGTTCAAAGCCAGATGACCTACAACAACAAGCAGACACTTACAAAAGTGTTTCCTATCAAAAGAAAATCAAGCAAATAAAGTTATTCATATTGAAAAGCATCAGTGTTTGAATATTTAAACTCTATATATAGTATTTTAAAGTAAAATTTCTTGAATTATTTTAAAATGTATACTGCAATGATATATCAAGTAAAAATAAAACTTAATAGAATTCTACTATCAATATCTCACAAATCTTCAAAAGCCTTACCTCTCAAAAATGGGGAAAAAATGCACTGTATAAAAGAAAATTCTTCCCTTAGGGCAGGATACCCAGGTGTGCTTATGAACATGTACTTTTGAAACTCTGAGCACAGATTCCATGTTTATAGAAAGCCAACCATCTGACTAATGATGATATTTTGTCACATGTAATTAAACACTTGAAATAAAGTGTTTACTGAAACACCAGTTCACGCAAATGAGAACAGTCTGTTTACATCCGACTACTGCTTTATCTATTTTCTATTGCACAAAATGAAATCATTCATATTTATTAAACATATGAACACTATTCAGATATCTTCTTCAAAACCAGCTACATAATTTCTATACTAAATATATATTCAAAATTCAATGTCTACTTCTAAATATATCCAAATTACTCATATATTCTATATCAATTTAAGACTCAAATTAAGAAGGAACTTCCCATTTAGTTGCACAGCCTTTTCACACCTTCCCCCTCCTTTCTTACACAAGCAACACACATGCACACACTTCTGCAAAACAGCCTCAGCTCGCTTCCCAACTGGCAGAAGCATCCCTCAGGGGACAAGTCTTTAAACCTCCGCACTCTTTAAAATTCAACCAGGCAGCAGGTCTATAGACTAGTGTATAAACAGTATAGACAAAAAAAAAATCCTCTCTCAGCTTATGTCAGTGACAAAGCAGCTCAGCAGTTGACTGTTTCTCCCCTGACAGTATAAGCAGGGTTTACACAGATCAATAGCTAGAAGTCCCACCTAGCTCCCAAGACTCAGTTTTCTTTCTTAATTACAGGTACTTATTCAAACTGAAGTTTAATAAGCAAAGAAAAAGTTGGAGGGAGGAGTAAAATATATTCAAATATCTTTTTTTGGATCCTTTTAGGAATAGTGCTAATTGAAATTTATATTTCTACATTTACTGGGGGAAAGTGTTCATAAACACTGGCATTTCTACTAGACAAGACTTTTGACATCACACATATACACAGACAGACTCACACATACACGCACCCACATGAAATTTTAGACCTGCATTTAGACCTGCATCTTCAGATCATGTACAAGATTTAAGGCAATGCTCTCCAGAAGTTAGGAATCTTCCATTTGATTTTAAAGAAATTTCTATAGCCAAGAAACACTGACTTTTTAGATTCTTGTTCTCCAAAATAAATTATTTTTATATAAAAAGCACATTAGCCAGCACATCTTGAATGACAGAAATAACAGAATGAAACACAAAATTGTGAGCAGAAAAATGCAACCAGTAAGTATGTGTATTTCTATATGTGTCCAAAAAAAGGGACATCTATCATTAATTAATGGAAACAAAGACAAGTGAAATGTACACATTTTTGGTTCCACCTCAATACATCTCTCCTAGTAAGCACAATAATGAAATTGATCTTGTAAGAGAAAAGACAGTGAGTGCTAGTGTTAGATGGTACATTAGTACTTTATCCCATAAAGCTACTATTTACCACTACACATTAATCAATTAAAACAAGCATTTAAGAATCTTGCTTTTTAAAAAAAATGCAAAATTCACATTTTCACAATATTTCTTAGAATTTCTCTAAAAAAATGTAAGATCACTGAAGATACCAGCAATCATTTTTCCTTCTTTTCAACCACTTCTTCCCCGAGTCTGTACTGAAATACTGGTCTTTTCTGGAGTTCCATGTTTTCCTCTTCCCCACTTGAAATCTGCCTATGTAATCTTATTATTCCCATGTAAAAACACTAAACCCTCTTAGTCTTGTAATTCAGACAATTTCTGTAAATTTCAGGATTATACGTCTATACATTTTCTGTAATCATGTTCTGAATATTCCCAGTCATCTCATGTTCGGAATTCATTAGAATTAAGTTGCTCTTTGAGTTATTGTCCCTATCATTTAGAGTGGCAGCAGCATCTCCAGAGTTACCCAAATCAAACACACAGTACCTAGATCCCTCCTTTTTTTCCCTGTCTCTCGTATAAAAATCAGCATTCACCAAAGTTCTTTAGTCCAATTTCATAACTATCCATAACTATCTTGCTCTAAAAGTTCTCCATTAGGATAAAGCTTTGGAAGACAGATAAGTGATATCAGGAAACACATTTGTGTTGGGATTCATATCCCAACACAAGAACCTTTTGTCTTTAACTCCATTTTGAATAGTACTTACAACTAAGGAACTAAGGAAGAGTTATTGTATCAGTTATGGCCCCTTACATATATAGAGTGGTTACCTCTCACAGCACTCAGGGACAAGGTAGACCTTTTCAGAGATAATTTAATCAATATCGCCCACAAGGACTCAGGAATGAACCTTCTTTCCTGTTTTGCTGACTTTGACTTTGTCTTCAGCTTCCTCTCCTCACAGCCACAGAACGAGCTGCCAGAATTTAGCACATCACTTCAAGAAAGAACAGCAATACAGCAATGTGTAGTGAAAGTAACAGCAATTTCTGTCTCTTTGTCAAGGAGAGACAGGCCTCTAGAAGACCCACCACTGACTTTCCCATTATGTCTAATTAGCCACATGGTGACAAGCCAGCCCCAAACTAATCACTGGCAAGGGAAATGGCTATCTATACACAGCTTAACCTCAGAGAGCTTAGAGGAAAAGTCAGAATTCATATCCACTTACTTTCTAATAACCATGACACATGTAATGATAAATAAGTTTGAGAAAAGTACTATTTTCTTTATGAATCATCATAATATTAATGAAATAAATGTATAATATAGGTCTTAAGAAAAATACATGTATAAGGGCATTTTTCAAATATCTGTATTTTTTGTGCATACCATTTTCAGAATTATTTTGCACTGAAAAACTTATGCTTGTCAATTTAATCTTAATTTTTACAAGGGCCAAAAATGTCTCAAAGGATGATCACTTAATTTTTTTTTTTTTTTTGTCTTTTTGAGACAGGGTCTCACTATGCAGTTCAGGCTGGCCTTAAGCTCACTTTGTAGCTCAGGCTGGTCTCGAACTCACAACAATCCTCCTGCCTCAGCCTCCCGAGTGCTGGGATTACAGGCATGCGCCACCATGCCCGGCTGATCACTTAATTTTAAATAATATCTCCCAAGGAAATAAGAATAAATTTATTCAATCTCTCTGAATTTAAATAAGACACACTAAACTTTGTTTTTCTTAAGAGAAACATGTACTGAACTAATCTGCCACAAACAGGTCACATAACGTGGCACTGAGATGGTCAACTATGTGATAAGGTATTCTAGGGCATCAGAGGAAACTATTAGGGATATTTTAAATTTTTAAAGGAAATGCAACTATACCAATGGTATGATTAAATCAGGAATGTATTTTGTTAAAACAGTTATATTAATATGGTAAGTTAAAGAGAGAATCTCTTTAAGCATCATCATCCTCATCTTTTTTTAAAGAATTGTTTTAAATTTGGAGAATCTGTTTTAAATTTGAAGAAAAGCCAACAGGATAACTGTGGAATTTTTCTCTTGGTTTTTACTTTGCTGTTTAGCTTCAATTAGAAATAAAATTTGCTATTACTCCTCTCTCACAGGTAAGGTAAACACTGTAAATCTGTGTATTCTAAACTAAAAATGTTTAATTATTAACTCCAATCAAGTTCCTTTTCATCATCAAAAATTTTAAATGACTGGCTGATGAGATAGCTTCATTTCTAAAGTGCCTGCCTAGCAAGCACAAGGTCGTGAGCTGGATCCCCTGTAACCCGTGCTGTGCTACCTCCTGGAACCAGGCATAGTGGTGCATGCCTGTAATACCTGCACTGTGGAGGCTGACACAGGAGGATCATTGAGTCTCAGCAGCACAGCAAGACTCTGTATCAATAGATAAAATAAATATTTTCTTAAAATTTGTATGAATTTTTATTATTAGTAAACAAACAATTGCTATATAATATATTCAGCTATAACAAGAAATGTCATACAATACAAATATCAGGAATTATAATTCTATGTGTATCACTCTCATACACATAATGAGCTCTCTGCAGTCTCAAACTACTTTAGTTGAATCTCATGCCAGTAAAAAAGCCCATTTGGAAAGCATTACAGAGAAACAACCCAACATATATACCCCCACACAAAATGTAATAGGTGTGCTTGGCAAATAAAAGGTAAAATATATTTAATTTAATTAAAAAATAACCATTTACACAGGGGCAAAACTATACATGTGTACGCACAAGAT
Source organism: Ctenomys sociabilis (assembly GCA_004027165.1). Taxonomy (NCBI): domain Eukaryota; kingdom Metazoa; phylum Chordata; class Mammalia; order Rodentia; family Ctenomyidae; genus Ctenomys; species Ctenomys sociabilis. The sequence continues at coordinate 44,847 of PVKA01012091.1, read as the reverse complement.
GGGCAAGGCACTGATCCCAAGAAACATCAGCAGGTTTTTGAAAGTAGCAGTTAAATGGTCGGATTCTCAACCTGACTATGCTGATACCTGTGAACCAAGCAAATGCACTGAAGATAGCAATGTGTAATACAAGGGTCATGCTTGGAATGCCTGTCATTCTGGTCTGCTAAATACATAGTTCCTGTCATCACATACCAATTATTACCCTATTATCTCACAAGTTTTTTTTTTTTTTTAAATGTGTAATAAATGAAAAAAAAAAAAAAGACACAAGAAAAAATGTTACAGGACTGTCCTGCTACAATGCAGTATATGGTTAGATTTCTAAATTTCTGTGTAAAAATATTCCTATTTTTTTAAATTTTTTTCCTCATATTCTGTAAGGACTTAAAGTTCAATGCATCAATATTTGATGAAAAATACCTGTTCCACATTATGCCTAAGATGTGTGATATTCAGACAGATAGGGTAAATCGAACTGCATATGTTGCAGGGTAATAATCAGCTTCTCTTCTGGAGGGTTAACAACCTAAGTTTGCACATCAAAAATTGGAAAAAGGAAGGGCTGCAAGGTCAGTCAACGTTTTGGCCCTAGCCTTCCAAGGTCAGTGAAGACTCGAGGCAGAACCTATAATGTAACATCACGTAACTCAGTTGGACCCCAAACTTTCTGATCAAGGAGATTATGGAGCCACAGAGGAATGTGATCAATGATCTATAGTGTGCCTAAAGAAAGTCACATGGAAAGAAAACTTTCTCACAGGCTTTCACAGAGAGCAAATTGGTCAAGCAATGGCCGTGACTCATCCACATGGCTGACACTGACAAAGGATGTATAAAGTGCAGTACAGGGTTATAGGATAAATCGTGAGGGGACTTGACTGATCTTATCAGATACAAAAGTTACCTTTCTTGTTATATAGGTCTTACTTTATCTTGGTCTTAACCATCCAGCAGAAAAGTATGAAAACAAGATACATAAAGTAAAGCCTTATTAATATGCTGAGGTGTAAATGGCTCTAGTCAACAACATCTGTGGATAACCCACTACTATTGTGGACTGCTGTACTGTGTTGGAGTGTTTTGCTGAATTCAAGCACCTGTAATAATTGAATGACAATACAATACCCATCTCTGACAGGACTAAACAAAAAAAGTGGATACAAAGGAAGGTCCATTCTGTGTTTGTGTAAACAGTACAGTTAAGATAAATATGCAGCTACTTTCATGTAATTCTATGATTAGAAAGATTTGCACTAATAGTGTTTGGACAGGATATCCTGTCTGCTTCTTGTACTATGGATAACCACTAGGAAGATAACAATGTAAAAAGTATTAATTGCTGAAATTGTCCTATTAATCAGCTTTGCAACTGTCGCATTGATACTTGTCTCTCAATAAAATTAAGAAAAAGAATCATTTACAAACTTGAAAGTATGCAAAACAAATGAGTTTGCAGAAAGACTTTGTTGATCAAAAAGCCAATAAACTGCCAGTTTATGACTCACTTTTAAGCAACAGTTTGAATAACAATTGACCAACTCTACTGGAGAAGAAAAGCCATTGAAAAAGACTTTCCTTTTCCCTAATAATCATACAACTTCCTATTCCCTCATACTAACATATGTAAACTCTGTTTCCTTTATTTCTACTTTAAGGCCCGGGGTGGGGATATAGTTTAGTGTCATAAGTGACCATCTGGCAAGTGCAAGGTCCCAATTTCAATCCCCAGTACACACACGCACATGCACACACACACACGCACACACACATACACACAATTTCTACTTTAACTAGTAATATTTTCTGTATCAAACTAAATTTAAAAACAGAGCATTGTCCACATTTATTTATAACTCACAGATATGAAGCTATTTAAATATAGGAATCAATTACTTATATCAAGATCATTTGGAGCCAGGCATGGTGGCGCATGCCTGTAATCCCAGCACTCGGGAGGCTGAGGCAGGAGGATTGTTGTGAGTTCGAGACCAGCCTGAGCTACAAAGTGAGCTTATGGCCAGCCTGAACTGCATAGTGAGACCCTGTCTCAAAAAGACAAAAAAAAAAAAAATCATTTGGATTAAGGTAAGTAGGAAAATGTTTCAAGTTCTGAAAGATGAAAGTTTTATATCAGTCAATCACAACTGGTTTTATATCAGTCAACCACAACTATGGCTCCAACCCACAGTTAGATGCAGTGGAGGATAGAGAAAATATGACTCTTTTTTTTTCAGAATTAGGAGAATTAAGATCAGATTATAAGAAAATACACACACACACACACACACTCACACACACATTAGGTGACAATATCAAAGTGGTCACTTTCACAACTCTTTGGAGTCAAACAGTAAAGCTGCTGACTAGATGCTCCATTTACCACATCTAAGAAATAAGAAAAATCAGTACCTGTCTCATGGGACTAAAGGAAGTTTAATTTGGGGATTTGTGTAAGGATTAAGTAAATCATGTAAAATTATAAGGAAAATGTCTATTCCAAAACCTCCCTTACAACTATTACCCCTTTATTTAGACACTTGTTTTAGTAAATCACGTTTCATGAATTCAAGAACAAAATTTTCTCATTTACTGAGCTAATAAATTAGAAATCCTGTATCTTATTGCTAAAACTTTTAACATTGCAAGATAAAGTGATGAAAGTTTGATTTATCACTCAAAGATTTTTTCATATTTTACAAAGGTATATATAGAGATAAACATAAATATGTATGAACATAAATTAGAATATATTCGACTACTTCTATTTAATGAAATATAATGGGAGTAACACACTGTGTGTATCTAAATATTTCCATACATACAGGAAGCTCATTTTGAGCTACTATATTATCTGCTTCTTTTAAATTTCAACTATCTTCAGAGCCATATGAATATACCTTTTCCTTAAATGAAAATTTCATTAATAAAATTGCATTTTCCTTCATGCTTTGTTAATTAGTTCATTTAATAAAGATCAATTACCACTTTATGTGAGGCATTAGCCAACGTAAGGAATAAAAGTATTAGAACTTTCCGAAGCAACTCTGAAAGTCCTCTTTTATGAGTGTCTTTAGTTGCAAGGTTGTGACTCCTCAGCTGTCCTGAATCTATTCAAAACATTGACCTTTGGTCATGTTTACTTTGAGAAAAGTCCAGCATGAGGTGGCAGATCTCGTAAGGAGGGACAATGAGGACACACTCTAATGCTCTGAGAAGCCCACCTTCCTGTTGGATAGCACTGAGCAGCAGAATGCACTTTAATGCTGATCACACTTCATAAAGACACTGAAAAGATTTCCAGAACTGGCTTAGAAAGTGGCAAGAATTATGCAATAAGATTTTTTGAAAGGAGCAATCTTGTGAGTGGTATTGTTGGCAATGTGTCTTTTACTGTAATAAAATTTTTAATTTAAATTCTTACCAGACTTTTTTTAGTACTGGTAATCAAACTCAAGACCTTGCATTGCCAAGCAGGCACCATGCTGTTGATGTATACCCCTGGCACTTCACCCCTTCATATATTTAGCACCCCTTGAATACTTTCTCTCTTACATAATCTCAAATTATAGCTTTCCTCCAACTTTTGTCTTGACAAAAGATATTATTAAGAGATATTACATTCTCTCAAAACATATCTTTTGACTACTACCCTCTCTCATAAAATTGTGTTTCCTGTATTCTTTAGTAACCAGGCAGTTTCTCCTTGTTCTTTGTTAATCTATTTTGTACTTTTCTTCAGTCTTATACTCATAGATTATTATTTCTCTTACTCTTCATGAACAATATGCAGATTACCAATACCTTACATTCAAACAGATTTTTTGGCAACACACAGCACAAAGAGAGATGTTCCAGTGTGCTACTTCATTCACCACTATCATTTTTTCTCTAATCCTACCTCGAACCTTTCTGAGAACTATCCATAAACTGTCCTATGTAGTGGCTCCTCGGAAAAAAAAAAGACAGAAATATTGTGGTTTGTTTAAATTGGTTTAAGAAACACTAAGACATTTGGTTACAGAAATTAAATCAGGGATTCTATGCTTCAAAGTGTTTGAAAATTGTAACTTATTATGGTTCATCTTCTGGGAACAATGACATATTTATTGTATCTCTAAGCTTTGAAGGTTCTAGAAGCCTGTAAGATCACCTAGCAGAAATGATAATCATGTTATATATTGAAAGTTCAGAAAAAATATAATTGCCTATTCAGCTATTTGGAGGATTTGTCTAGAGTAATTAAACTAAGACTACTTAATTATACAAGTATAAAGTCTAATCAGAGTTAACTCATATTTACAAACTGAATATGAATTTATATGAGCAATACTTACCACATTAATTAGCAATCATAGCAATATGGAGTAATAAAAACATTGAGAAGAAAAATATAAGAAATCTAGAAGGAAAGATTTAAACCAAATACAGGGGGAATTTGCTGCAGGGATGTAGTAAAAATCCCCAAGGGAAGAAGTCCTACTGTAAATGGAGAAAGAACCAGAAGTTGATTGACGATAGCATAAGGAAAGGGGGATGGAGGGGAGTCATCACAATACTGATTACAATACCCATATTATGATCGTAACATGTGCAGCCCTATAATGATCCAGAAAGTTCTAGATATTAGAACAGGAATGGTCAATTGTAACAAGTACATTTCAAAAATCTTTGAAGGATCTTTGAGCTTTAGAGTTCCTCTAAGACCCAATCAGTGCCAGATAAAATAACTAACCTTGAGAGAAAAAAAAAAAAAAAAAACATGAAATGGCACCTTTTTAGCACCGTCAGAATTAATTTACCCTAATACACCCTTCAAAGAAATGTGATTAAGTTTGTATGCTTTCTTTTTATTCTCTTCCTAACTATATAAAAACATCTGCTTACTCTGTGCCAAATTTTGATAAGCATTTTATAAATATGTAACTCAATTCTCACAGTCACCATGTTTTATTCCTCTTTGTATGAAAAAAAAAAAAAAAAAACAGAGAGACACATGGGCTAAGTGAAAAGTTACAATAACCACATGACAGAGACAGGATTTGACACTATAACCTGAAAATTAGCACTGTAGTCCAACCAACATGATTTGTTTACTTGTTTTCAACTAGGGTATTCTCTATAATCAAACAGATCCATACATCTGATGTCTACTTTGCCTATGCTGGGTATTTTCCATATATATATGAAAAGCTAAGATTATGTTATTAAGGCTCAATCTGGTATATCAAAAATAAAATGTTATGGAAGAAGAACAGTTAAGAGTGACAGGAGAGAGATTCCATTATGCAATGACAAATGTTGAGTCTTACCTCCCCTAGATTATTCTATGGCCTTGAAATTAAGCAAAAAGAAAAAGAAAACCTCCTTATATCTATCCTTATTACTATTGAGAATATTAGGCCTATATTAGAAATATGCACCTAGTATGACTCAAATAATAGGCTTGTAAATAAGAACTTAATTTGATTCTCACAAAACAGGAAATACATTTGAAGCATTTTATTTGAAATTTGAGAAAAAATCATATAGTACACATAGCAGAAGGCCCTACCAAAACAGGTAGATACTAACACAGCAACACAGGAAGGATGACACTGAGCAGTTAGTATAACAGCAGGACTAAGGGCTGAAAGTACATTTCATTAGTGTGGACTCGTGGTGAGAATCAGCTAGAAGGAAGCTGTCTACATCTGATACTGCAAGACAGAAAACCACAACTCAAACAGTGAATGCCCTGGCAGTCAATTGCAATATGCTTAGCAATCTACTCAATAAACTTTTATTAGACTTTTCTAAACCTTTCAATTTAAGGCATGAACTAAGAACATCATACTTAAAATAAAACCTTGTATCTTATTTTGTCACCAAGATGAACTAAAAGGTCAATAAAACAAAATTGCTATTCATTTAAATTGTCTTAAATTATACAAGATTTCTCTTTGTAAAAAATATACATCCATAATTTTAAAATTTAAAGTTATATTGCTTAAATAACAGTATCTATGCTTGCGAAGCTGGAAAAAGAAGGATCACTATGAGTATGATCTGTGTAGTGAGACCCAACAGACCCTGTACTAAACACATAAAAAAATGACTGTATGTAAAAATTCTAAATAGTAATGCTGTAAATATCATGCTGCAAACTTATTATGCCACACCCCTTATAGAACATCTACTACTTTTTAATGAAAATATAGTTCACACTCCCTGTTGATATAATCTCTGGCTTCTTGCTAATATTATAAGTGAAGACTTAGGTTCTTAAAATGGGAATCCTTTCCACAAGACATTAAAGCATGGACACCTGCTCTTTTTACATACCCAAAGCCACAAACAGCAATGAGTTTTGATCACCCTCATCTTATCCACTTATACATAAATGACCTTAAAAAAATGTGATTTCGAGACTCTTATGAAGAATTTTAAAAGTGAGAAGTTATACATATTTTATCTGATAACCTTCTCATTTAAGAATTAACACTTAACAAATTGACTCAAACCTGTGATTTATTCTTTAAAATATTTTATTGGCATATATGTAAAATAATAAGAACTAAAGCAACATATTTGCATAAGCAGCTTACAGCACATTCTGTAAAGTCTGGTTTGACCATTCATCAGCTAAAAGTAGAACTAAAAATAGTTATTTTCCCTGGGAATGCACTTGAAAGTATGATCTACACTCAGTAACTCTCACCTTTTGCTGGTGAGTTTTAGTATCACTTACCTCTGATTTCTACATCTTTATCATTATCATTTTTGACTTCCTTTGCAAGGTGTGACACTTTATTCACTAATTAAATATGTGTTTATTTATACAGAATCTACTACATATAAAACACTTGGATTCAGAGACACAAGAGCCCTCCCTCTTAGTATGAGAAAACCAGGCCTCTGACTTATCCCACCCAGCTTAAAGTTATCTTCCTTAGATGTCCTGCTTTTTTCTAGATCTCCTATCTTTGTCTTTTCTCTTTGCACTACTTCAAAACTCCATAAACCTGGTGTTTCCTTGGATCTGTCTCCAACTCTCACTTCTCCATGAAGAATCTACTCTCACTTATATACACAATGAATAAGAGGTTGGGCTCTCCAGCCAGAATGTGAGGTCCAATTTAGTTAATTAATAGATGTATGAAATCATTCACTTAACTTTATTCCAATTTCCTTAACTGTGAAATAACAGGGGTATAGTGAGCACCAATTGAGTTGATTTATACAATACAATGTTTGGTACAATGCCTACCTAAAAATGCTCAGAAACCATTATTATTAGAAGAGAGAAAAATATAAATAACTAAGAGCAAGAACAGTGAAGCCAGACTGCCTTGGTTCTAATGAATTTAATTAAACTATGAGAGCTTGGGCAGGTGGTCTGAACTCTATTCACTGTACTTTTCTTACATATAAAGTGAGATGAGGATGAGTTCTTAATTTGTAGAACTATAATGAGAATTAGGTAAATTGGTAAGCATAAAATTCTTGAATGAACATTAGGTACAGTATTTTTTACTATTCCCAATATCTAATGTCTCTCCAGTGCTATGTATTTTTTTTATTTGCAACTATTAACTTGTTTTTTTGTTTGTTTGCTTATTTATTTTGTTTTGTTCTGTTTTAAGAACCAGGGATTGAACTCAGGCCCTTGCACTTGCCAGGGAAGCCCTTATTCCACTGGTCCATCTCCCAGGCCCTAACATGATATTTTAATCAAGATATTTGAAGACAAAAATCATCATATCTAAGACTTATTACATTCTTCAGAACTTCATTTCCATTAATTTATGTCACCATTTATTTAATTTTCTAATCTAGAAATTTCTGCCTTCCATTATTCTTTACATTCCTGGAGAATTATCAATAGATACAAAAGACTCTTTTGGCAAAATTCAACATTTTATGATTTTAAAAGACTTAAACTCCTGGAAAAAGAAAGAAATAATCTCTAAATAATGAAAGCCACAATATGAAAACTCCACAGCTAATGTCATTTTCATATTAAAATACTGAAAGCTTTTCCTCTCAGATAAGAAGTTAAGCAAGGGTTTTTACTTTCGCCACTCCTATGCAACATAGAGATATAAACCCAAGTCAGGAAAATTAGGCAATGGAAATCGCTCAAAAGGATTCAAATTGGAAATAAAAAAGTAAAATATTTTTATTCACAGATAACCATAATCTTAAATTTCTAGACTCCATTAAACAGCTATTACTAATAGAATTAGTAAATTGAACAAAATTCACTGGAAGCTACAAAATCAACCTACAGAAATCAGGTGCACTTAAAAAGCTCTCTGAAAGGTATCATTAAAAGAGCAATCTCATTTGCAAAAGAAAATAATACCTAGGAATAAACAACCCAAGAAGTGAAAGACTTACACATTAAATCATAGAACACTGATTAAAGAAATTTCAAAAGTCACAAATAAATGGAATAATATATTGAGTTCGGCTAAGAAGACCAACATTGTTAAAAATGTCCATATTAACTTAAAGATTCAATAAAATTCCCGTTAAGAATTTCAGTGGAGGGTTGGGGAGATGGCTCAGTGGAATAAGCGCTTCCCTGGCAAATGCAAGGGCCAGAGTTCAATCCCCAGTTCTGACAAATAAAGAATTTCAGTGGAATTTTTAAAGGAATAGAAAACACCCTGTGATTTACATGAAACTAGAATGGACACAATAGCAAAATCAGAAAGAACAAACCTGGTGACATCACAGATTGTGATTTTGAAATATATCATAGAACTATAATAACTGAAACAAAATATGAACAAATGACAAACATAGACCAACATAACAGACTAATCAACCTGGAAGTAAACTCACACAAGTTTACTTCTATAAGTAAACAAAAGCTGAAGATCAACTCAGTTTTGACAAATGTACCAAGAATGCACAACATGAACAAAAGTCTTTCCACCAGTGGTGTCTGGAAAGCTAGATTTACACATATAAATGAATGAAAGTGGAGCCTTCTTTCAAACTGTACACAGTTTGAAAAATTCAACTCAAAAGATACCAAATACTTACTTAGACAAGTATAGATTCCTAGAAGAAAAAATAAAGGGAAAGACCCACGACAGTAGTCTTGGCAATGATTTCCATACATTTGGACATGCATAGGCAACAAAGATAAAGACAGACAAATGGCTTTACATCCTGGTTCAAAAGTTTCTGCATGATGAAGTAAATGATCAGACAAGAAAAAAGTGACCTAACAAATAAAAGAAAATATTTGTAAGCTATATATGTGTCAGAGGCTTAATTCCTAAAATATACAAGGAACTCCTACAACTAAATAGCAAAAACAAACCAACCTGATTGAAAATTGGGCAAAGGAGTTAAATAGAAATTTCAACAAGATGCACAGGTGCCTGATGTCAATTATCAGTAATTATGAAGTAAATCAAAGGAAAACCAAAATGTGGCATCTCATACCTAAGAGGAGGCATATGCTAAAAAACAAAAAGAAAATCGCTAGTGATGTTGTAAAACAGCTGGACACACTTCGGTTTATTAGTGGGAATAGAAAGTAGCATATCAGCTATGACAACAGTTCTTTAAAATTAAAAATAAATTACAATATAATCCAGCAATTCTAGTTCTGTGTACTTATTCAAAATAAAATTGGGACCTCAAAGGGACACTTATTCCTGTGTTTATTGCAGCATTATTCACAATAGCCAAGAAACAAAAATAATCTGAAGAGGTAAAGAATATGTGATATATACATACATATAGTGCAATATTATCCAAGCTTAAAAAGGAGGAAATCATGCCATATGCAACAATGGGGATGAACCTTAAAGACATTAACCTAAATGAAATAAACATATCAGAATTACTGCATTATTATAGTAGTATGAAATACATAAATAGTCAAATGCCTAGAAGCAGAAAATAGAATGATAGCCCAGGGGCAAAGGGGAAGAGAGAAATTTGGAGGTGTGGTTAAACAAATACAAAGTTCAGTTATATACAGAGATCTACCGAACAACACTGTGCTAACTTTCTTCCAGTCTTTTTCAAACTTTGGAATCAGGAAACAACTTTTCTTTCACTTATATACAAGAACAGTAAAAACTAGTCAAAGTTGCATGGAACCTGGGTCTGAATTTTGCAAAAATGACCACTAGACTGCATTCTTGTCTTAGACTAGAAAATAGACTAAAAAAAAAAAAATCACTAAATACTAATCAAGATAAGCTATAATATTATTAGCTACTTAGAAAATACATATGAATAAACATTTATCTGTACACTTGAATAATTAGGAAAAAACTAACAATATGGTATTTTAAATAAAATATTATAATTAGTTAAAATACTTCATAGATAACATGAATTTAATTTTTGATGTTGGGAAGGCTAAATATTGGGTATTACTTGAAATATTTCTTTGAAATAGCATATAACTGCATTTTTAAGACAAAATGTCTAACATATGCAAAGTCTTTTAAAATGCACATAATTTATCTGAATCAAAATGAAAATATATCTAATAAATAATACTATTCATCTAAAGTCCTTTAGCTCTCCCTTAATATACAAATGTATTCCTTTTCTTCAAAACACAGCAGCTGGGAATGAAAGGAAAGATTTCAAATGATCATTTTCACATCATATTCCATCATCTTTTCACCACTTTCTCCTAGCTTTTCTTTGAGCCTCATTCTTTGACAAGAGGTCCCTTTTTAGATCAATCCATATTTCCATAATCCACGCTGCAGTTTCCTCTTCTTCTCCCCAGGGTGGACTAACCCTCACATCCAGAACTATGGCTTACAACTGTCATTAAGCCTTATAACAATAACAAAATAACAAAAGAATGGGTGGCAGTAAGGCTAGCTGGTACCATATGTTGATCAAGTTCAGTATTTTCATCTAGAATAGAGTATTTTTTAATTTAAATTTTCTAATAATAAAGTGTCATCCATCATGTGTATTTGTTCTCCCCAATTATATTTTAACCCTAGATTTTAAACATTAATGGGCAACCTGACAATATATTCTTTAAAATGCCTTTCTATTAGTAATGTACTAAGAAGGAGAGAGGAAAACAGAAATCACCAAACAAAAAGGTGAAATGGCAGTTTATAGATAGTTGCTCATGCTTGGCCTCCCAAATCCCATTAATCTTAAATAAGTTCATAAAAAAAGAAATTTCCCTACAAGTTTCATTAGGCCAATATAGTTATAATGAACAAGATTATTTCAAACACATCCTATTTGCAATTAACAAAGACTATGCAGTTTCAAAAGACTTCATTTCCATCAAGTGGTATCTAAACCTATGATTTTCATTTCCATTGTTTGTTTCACTGTTGACTTCTTTATAAAGGTAAGGAAAGCTATGAACTGGCTGAGCTTCAGCTGTCCCCACATTATGCTCCATTTTCTTCTCAGACTTTGAGAGAGCTGCTTCTCAGTCATTAGCCTATGTATGTCACACTGGAAAAATTCATTTCTCAACTTTGTTTCTTTCAAAGACTTTGAACTCTTTAACAGAAGTAAAGGCCAAATTTCCTCATCTCATCTAAAGTTTACTGCTCAGTTAAAAAAGCTTTAAAGTCACATTTACTTACTTTAATCTGCATCATTTTTTAATTTTATAAGTTGCTGAGGAAACTTAACCACTCTAGATTTGACCTAAGTCATTTTTCAGTTACAAAATAATAATTCCACTGTTCAAAAAATAAAAACAATTTACTTCTTAGAGCTCATTAAAATAAAACTTTTTATCTTTCAGTAGAAAAATAATGTCATTTTTACAGGAATTTTTGGCCATAATTTTATCTGAAATACATTTCAAAATATTCTTTTCAATAGGAATTTCCTAAAACTGACAGCTCTATTTTTCAGTAACATCTCATCAAAAAGAAAAATTCTTAAAATATCACTATACTTTATGAATTTAGTTTCCTTGTTTGCAAAAATCTTTAAATTTTGAAGTATAAAATATTAATAAGCACACAGTGCTTGCAAAAAAAAATCTAATCTCTATTCAGATGGATAGACAGAAAAATATACCTATGAGGAGTCTTACATTTATTTCTATAGACTTTCCTACATGTCTATTTCTTATGTTTCATTCTGACTTTTACACAACAATATACCAAAAACACAAGTCTGTATCTATTATAAACCAAATGATGAGAAATAAATCATATTTTAGTTGCTAAAATAGATAACTGATAAAAGTTGTGAAATATGAAACAAAGCAGTTATAATTCTCTTACATTTACTCATTGTATCTCTATAAAATTTTATTTTGTGAAAAGTTAAGAAATTAATTTGTCTTCAAAAAGTGTTTATATATAGTACATAAATGTTCTTAGATGTACTGAAACAAAAATTTATTTTTTCATATCAAAAATTAGCTTAAGTAACACATTTCATTTTATCCATTTGCAAAAGCAATAGTTGACACAGAATGCAATTAAATTATCTTGTTCTTTTTCTGAAATAATCAACTGGCCACTAAAAAGAACAAAAAGCAAGCCCAAACAATTAAAACTTAATTTTTAAAGAACTTACAATTATTTAAATATTTACTTTGTATTAGGATTTCATAAATTTACCTGACCATTTTCAATCTTTCTTACTGATACCTGAAATAAAATTATAAAATTCCAGAGAGCAATGCCTGTTATTTCAAATTACTTAAAATCATTGTTTTAGGGCAGGCCAAATAGTTCAGTGTTTATAGCAGGTGCAGGGGCCTGGAGTGCGATCCTCAGACCTGCCATGCAGGTCCGGTCCCCAGGGCATGCTGAGACAGCAATTGAGACTGGGCATAGTGGCCCATGCCTATAATCCCAGCTCTTGGGAGACTGTAAACAGGAGAATCACTGAGTCCAATCTAGTAGTGAGACCCTGAACACTGAGTACACCCTTCGCTAAAATACAAAATAAATAAATAAATAGTTGTTTTGCCAAAAAAATCCCTTGTGAATTAATACAGAAAATTTTAACAATAATTAATAATACATGTAAAAGTGTATTTTAATTAAAAATTCAGAACAAGCCAGGCCTCAGGAGGTGCACCCCTTATCCCAGCACTCTGGAAGGCTGTGGTGGAAAAATGGGAAACCAGAGCCTAGCCTAGCCAAGATCATGATTTACTGAGATCCTAAACAATACAAAAATATATTTTTTTAAACTGGGGTTACTGCAAAGACCCTTAGTTCAGTATCTAGTAAACCCCCAAAAAAGAACAACCATTAGACAATAATGAAAATAAAAGGAAAATTGTATATAATGCTAAGTGTAATTGCATTAACATCAACTAATTAGCAACATGGAAATAAAAGACCTATAAAGGCAACAGTGGTACACACCTGTAAAATCCCAACTATTTGAAGGGTTGAGCAAGGATCACAAGTTCAAGCCCATCCTGGGCAATTTAGCAATCTCTGTCTCGGTTTTTTTTTTTTTTTTTTAAGAAAAAGTGGTGAAGATGTGGCTCATTGGTGGAGGACTAACCTAGCAAATATGAGGTTCTGGGTTTAATCTCTAGTACCATAAAAATAAATAAATAAAGGTATAGCTGAAAATGCTCTACAATTATTATTAAAATATGTAGTTTTTAGCATTCCCTTAGAATTGTAATTCAAACTGTCTCCAGACAATTTTTATCAACATTTGCTTAATAAGCAAAATTTCTATTGTGATTAAAATTATCATGTGGTATACCTACTTTTCTAAATGTATTTCAAAATACACATTCATCAGATAGGCTGGGTGCATACACATTTGCCAATGTATATTAAAATTTAATTTTTTTTAATTTCTTTATAGGAATGAGGGAAGGGAAGAAGATACAGGTCAGCTCTATAGGTCAAGTATACATCTCCAGTGGATCACGGACCCACTGAACATTAAGCTGCTTAACCCCTATGACATTCCACATCTTCCATACACAGTGTAATGAAGCCTTATCATATGTCTCATAACACTAGAGCGATATCACTGTAAAATGAAATATGCACATTACTCTTGCATTCTTCTTTATCAGGAAATTACTTGGCTCCTATTTTTCCAAGGTGATTGGGATAACCTATCTGGAATTTATTGAACTTCCTTTATCCTGTTCTCCCTTCAACTAAATATTTAAAGAATATTTATTCAGATCTTACCATACGTCAACACTCCCTCACATGTGGAAATTGAATAACATGAAGATGCTGACCCAATTCCTTCAAGAAACAAATATAGAACTCAGAGTTATTCAATAAAAGGAGGAGTTGGGGGGAAAGGACAGGATAGGTCTGGAACAGGGAGAACAGAAAGAGAGGAGCAGAGGGTCAAAAGGAAAGCAGAGGGGGAAGCATTAGGACACAGGCATACTTTATACTTCTGAATGTGTAGAGGTCACCATGGAAGTTCAGAAAATCCTGCAAAAAATTTATTTTCACATTGAGGTCTATTCGGGAAAATTGCCCCCAGAAAAAGAACAACAACATAGAAAAGGGAAGTAAAAACAGAAATTCTACCCAAAACAAGCCAAACAAACAAAAAACAGAAAAGGCAGGCACAGGTATGAAGGAAATTCAGCTATGCCCTTACACGGACTTATTCCTGTGTCTCCCACTGACCTCAAGCCTATGATGAATCCTGTCAAGTAACTATTATATTATGTGCAAAATAGGGTGCTTTCTTTTTTCTTTTTTTCTGTATTTAGGACAGGGTCTAGAGGGTGTATAGGGTATCACTACATAGAGGGGACTCATAGTGATCCTCCTGTTTTCAGCCTCCCAACCACTGGGATTACAAGCACACACCACCATGCCTAGGCTCAATGGTCTTCTCAGTGCACCCCTGGGGGTGGGGCTGGCATGGTAGGCCAGGGATTGAACCTCCGCCAGTGCATCTGCCTAAGCAGGCGCTTTAGTCGACTGAGCTATCAGGCTGGCCCCCAAAACAGGTGTTTTCTGATGGCAAAAAAACCATACAACTGACACTGGTAAAATTAAAACTCAAGTCTATCTTATTAAAAACTATTTAATTCTTCAATATAATGTAAGAAGTAACATCCTAAAAACTCCCGCTATCACTAGCTCAATTTCAAATCAGAAAGTGATTCTCATTTTGTCTTCCCAATATGAGGTCACACTCAGTTACCCTCACTGATGATGGCATCATCTACTCCCATCTGAAAAATACAACCAACTTCAAGAAAATACTCAAAGATCAAAGAACATGCTCCAAGACCACCTAGCACAGACTTTTCCCACCAGTGTCTGTACAAGAAGCTCGGTGACATGCTCAGGTGAGAAGCAGAGCCAGAAGGGTGGCGCATTTCAGATTCCCACAGCAACCTTCCTCCCCATAATAGATTCTCAGAAGGTAAGAACCATACATTCTCTTCTTTACATTCACAGTAGCAGCTTGCAAAAAATAATAATAATAATAATAATAATACTCATGAATAATTTTAAATTCCTAAGGGAAGTAAAGCTATATGACACTTGCCTAGATTGAGATGTTCAGTATTTGGCCAAAGTTTGCATCTCTGATATGAATAACAATAAAAAGCTAAAAGGGCATGAGAAATATTGCTGTACTTTTACAAATCTATTTTCAACTCTACCACGTGTCTACATTATCTCAGAAACACTTTTGTTTTTTTGTCAGTTAAAGGCTTTCCCATCAACTAAACCAGATTATAGAGTTGTACAAACTAAAGAGGCTCTGTTATGAATGACTTACAAAGAGAAATGAATGTATATATTTCTCAAATTCTATATAATAAAGAAATTAAATTCACAGTAAGAGGAATAACTTTAAAAAGAATTCTTAGCATATTCAAATTCACATTATTAAAATAAATCCTTAGCAAACTCACAAAGTTCTATAATTTTGGTGTAATTACATTGTGTCTTCTGATTTAAGAACCGTTATATAAAGCACACATTTTATGCTATTTGAGTTTGTTTTTGTTGACTATATACAGTTTACTGAAAAAATACGCCAACATAACCTAATAGGCTATCTATAAAAAGGAAATTTCTATTTGACTAAATTTAACCATTACTCCCTTAAAGTATACTTTATTTAAGCAATAACATTACATTTTAGAGAACAATATTTTAATATTATTAAGCATAATATTTTTAAATTTCAAGTAATTAAAATTTTAATCTGATACTGAATTAATTAAAGTTTAAACACTGAATCACTGATAAAGTCTATACCATTTTTCTTACATTTGTGTGCTATATAAAAAGCTACTCCTTTCAGTCATCTTAAGTATAAAAATGATATGTGCAACTTGACAAAGTTGTTATCATTGGTATTCATGGGATGCAGCAGTCTATTAAAATGGCTGGGCATAATTCAAAGTTCTATTATCCCTTCCTCACACTTTTTGGTTTTGTTTTGTTCTGTCAAACACAAGGAAGTTGTTTTTGCTAAAAAAAATTATGATCTATGAGTATTTAGGACTGTACTACGATCAATAGTATCAGAAAAAATACAATCTGGTATACCTTTGTTTTTTTTTTGGTTTGTTTGTTTTTTAAAAGAAAAAATACTTTAAGACTTAGTATTAAAAAAAATAAAAAAGCACCATTGTGGTGCTTTTCTTCTTAAACATCTGGACTTCTTTACATTCTTTAGACTTACTGAAGAACTTGAAGAGCTACTGTTTATTCGTAACTATTTAAACCTATAATATTAGAAATTGTAACAATCTTTTAAAGTGTGAATTTGTTTGATAAAAGTAAGCATTAATTCCCTGCATGACTATGACGATGAAATTAGTTTTAATCGTTAGAGGTCTGTGGCTTCTAAAGTACCCATTTATTCTTGAATAAAAATATAATGCAATAAAATCACATTTTTATCTTGTTTGTTAATATCTGACACTGAGGCTGTGAAACTTGTTAAAGTCCACTTAATTTTGATAAGCTTGCTTCCTTAGTTTATTTAGTCATTCCTTTGCCTAAAATATGACCCATTATTCTTAACCCCACAAAAATGTACAAATTTCAATATTCATGACTTCATGTTTCCTTAGGCTGAAGATTGTCACTATTCCATTAAATCCACAAAAGCTTTTCATCACTCACATGAAAGATTATTTTCAAAGTGACAAAAATTAAGCTAATTGTCTTCTCTTCATTACTCCTCTTTCTCCCACACCCAAATACCTTTCCATGCCATCACTTTTCTCTGCTTCACACATACTTTCTCTTTCATTCGTAATATAGCCAGCTCCTGCTTTCACACTTCTCATCTGAGCACTCCAATAGCTACCTCATGAATATCCTGGGCCCCTAATTTCCACTACTCCAATTCAGGCTGCATTGTAATCCCACATTAACCTTCCTAAAATAGTCATTTTGGTATATTACACTTTCCTTGAGTTCATTTGAGAAACCAACATTTTGGCAGAACAAAACTGTTAACTAAAATCCAAAAATTTTTTAATAGTTTTATCTCCTACTTCTCCCCCATACAAATCTTTTCATTATTTTTTTAAATTGAATCACAACTCCTAAAATATGATATGCCATTGGTTCTTTTATTGCCAATGGAAAAACACAATTGAAAATGTGCAATAGACTGATGCCAGTCAAGCCCATGGTACAAGAATTGAGAGGGACTTTAGCTACCATGTTGTCTAATTACTTCAATATCTAAAGAAACAAAGCTTTGTAAGAGACTTTAGCACAGGGCCTTGAAGAATGGTTTTACTGTGTACTTTTGGTGAAATATTGAATACTACAGAAGACACAAATACTCTGCAAGTATTTCTTACCTTCTTACTTTTTATTACTTTAGTCTGCTAACTATTCACTTCTTTTTTATGTTTTACTTTATTTTTATTTTTATTCTTTTTGCTGTACCAGGAAACTATTCACTTCTTAACAGCCTTTTCACTGTGCCGTAGATTTCCTCAGTGTAAATGTTTTAAAAACTTCTTTATTTAGTAAGACAGGTAAGAAATACTTGCAGAGTATTTGTGTCTTCTGTAGTATTCAATATTTCACCAAAAGTACACAGTAAAACCATTCCTCAAGGCCCTGTGCTGAAGTCAATTACAAAGCTTTGTTTCTTTAGATACTGAAGTAATTAGACAACATGGTAGCTAAAGTCCCTCTCAATTCTTTCCAAAACAATAAAGAACTGTGAGAACTGTGGTGAACTGGAATCTTAATGGATATAGATGCTCATTATCATTACATGGTTAATTGCTTTTTATGAAAAAAAATATTTCATAACAAAATAATAATAAAACAATAGCTAAAACTTTGAGTATTATTATATTTAAAGTAGTTAATCAGCATATGATATGGGCTTATAAAATTCTCCAAATGATAGTAGCATAAAATTTTTAATGAACTAAGAGAAACTGGCAGTAGAACTATCTTGTATTCCTTTTCCTTTTCCTTTCCTTCCTTTTCCCTTTCCCCCATCCTAGTTCCTCTTCCTTTTGAACGGTTTCTTCCCATTTCACAGTATCTATTGTGCATTTTGGACTTTATTCACTCTTCAATTCCTCACATCAGCAAGATGACACGGTTAAGTGCTTCTGTAGTTCACTGAGACATGAAGGCTTACTGATCTTCTAGTGACCACACAAGTTCTGAAAAGAAAGGAACAATTCTGCCACAACTAAAAAATTCCAAACAGGGGCCAGGGAGATGGGTCAGTGGAAAAAGCACTGCCCTGGCAAGCGCAAGGGTCTGAGTTCCATCCCCGGTTCCACCAAAAAATAAATAAATGAATGAATCCAAACACAATTTTGGAAAATTACGAAGAAAAGCAATAGATGATCTCACTAAAACTTTTACTGTAAGTGGGCACAATGACATTATCACTTGTAAGTAAACCCAAAATTAGGCGTCTCCAGACCACCTAAGAATTCTCAAGACCATTTTTAAAGGTATAGATAACAAAAACAACAATATAGAAATAAAAGGAAATGGAAGGCATTCCTGAATAAGTAGACATGTAAGAAATGAAAAGATCAAGAAAGGAACATTTCAAAATGGTAAAATCAATCAGCAAGATTATTCTTTGTATTCTACTGGGAAACACATCTAAATAGGTTTATTTCCAAGGGCCTTCAGGACTTATTTTATGTAATTACTTATAAACATATTTCTTTCCATAAAAAGTTAAAACTAAATTTATAATACTTTGTATTTGAAAGTATGGCCAAGGGTTGCATTAGATCTAGTAAATACTTTATATTCCCACTTAATTAACTTGTCAGTTGCTAATTTTTAAGTCTTTCAGATTGCCTTTCACATCTAGAAATGTATCCTTTCACATATTGTCAAATCATTTGTCTATATACTTATTTCTGAATGAACTGCTTTAAAGTTATACTTCTGTCAAATTTAATTTTTATGAACTACGAGAATTATGTGTTATCTCAAATTATGTTTATAGTACTGTAATTTTAAGTGATAAGATCACTTTCTCCTATTTCTTTTAGCAAAAATAAAGGAGTACATTCATTAGGTACTCAACAAAAAGTACTGATTTCTATCAAAATGTTAACTTTGGGTTGTTAACCATATGTTATAATTCAGCTTCAAATGATAAATCTGTAATATAAATTTTAAATATTTTACTATTTCTATACATCATTTACAAACATTTCATCATTTTGGTCATGCTATATATTAAAGAACTATACAAATGTAATTTAAAATACAAATGGAATTAATTCATCCTACACTCTTCCATACTTTGTAAGAAAATAAAGCAAGTTACTTAAAAATAAGAAAACAGTGCCAATTTAAATTCTAAATGTAAGTGATACAGATACTACTGTGATAAGAAAATAAAATAATCAAAGCAATTCTACTTATTTCTAAATAGAAATAATGAATATATCTAGCAAATATTAAGCAATATCAGTTTTTTAGATAATTTTAAGTATTTCTGAATACATCTTCTATAATAAGAGTATAACAATGTTACAGCTCTCAACGTCAGACCTTATTGTTTTCAATATTAAGGCTTTTTCATTTATCCAGTTGGTACTTTTAAAAGGTTCTTCCATATATTCCCCACTATGCTTTTTCCTCACGGTTGATCAAGATAAAATAACTATTTCATGTGTAGTAGTAGTAGCAGTGATAATAGAAGCAACAATTATAGTTCTGTAATTTTAAGGCCTTTATAAAATTATGTTGTCCCAACCTGGTCTCCAAAGTCCTCAGGGAATTTCCACAATACCACAGGATCTGCAAATAATTGACACATATCATTAAAAAAAAGAAGCAAAGGCAGACATGCAAGGCAACAGTATTGCTAAGTCTTCAAACAATTAAAGCTAATTTAAGTATAAGTTTTTAAGTTTTCTATAAGCATAATTGGTCAGGTTCACTTCTTTTGCTTTATCAAATTAAGTATTTTGATCTTTTCAGGGGTTTAATAACCTCCAAAACAACATCAAATGAAATTAGCAACTTAGTCAAGTAACTAAACATTATTTCTTTTGCAACTCACCTTTTTATTAAGTTTTTTAAGATTCTGAGCACTGAACTTCCAATTTTAAAAATATATGTACATGCATTGGTTCTATCTTGAAAACAAATGTACAAACATAGTAAATATGTGCTAAAATATATTATGGTCCTCAAAGACTAACAAAAATAAGAGTACATCTTCTTAAATTTGAATTCTAATGCAGAATTTATAAAAATAATATCAGCTTTATACCAGCTTTTAAATATCATATGTATGCCATATAAATCTTTTTAATATTACAGAAAAATCAATATATAGAAATAAGGCAGCTAGTTAAAATACAATTAATATTGGCAAAATCATTCAAAAAAATGGTTCTACTACACACCATAGTAATTCATGGTATGATACATACACATTTTTTTAAAAAAATAGTCACAACCTTTTTATTTTCATCATATCTCAAACTATTTGTAACAATATACTAAAATGAAGTTCTTAGTTTTAATTAGCTGTAGTATATTATTTTTGTCATAGATATATTTTACAATCTTGTCAAAACAAACTTCTGAATATCTCTAATCATTTTAAAACAATAATATAAAATGGATTAACATTATTTCTGAAAGAACTTTAAAAACTCAAAATAAAACTAGTGTGAACAGTAAGTACTGACAACTTGACAAGGTTTGAATTCCACTAATTTTCTTGATCAAGAATATCGCCTTATATATCTAGTCTGTGGGAAATTACAGCTGTATTATATTTTTTCCACTATTCACAGTCCTTCTTAAAAGGTGCAAGCTAAGAATGTACAATTTTCTTTTTTTTGTCTTTTTTTTTTTTTTTTTTTTTTTTTTTTTTTTTTTTTTTTTTTTTTTTTTTTTTTTTTTTTTTTTTTTTTTTTTTTTGTCTTTTTGAGACAGGGTCTCACTATGCAGTTCAGGCTGGCCTTAAGCTCAATTTGTAGCTCAGGCTGGTCTCGAACTCACAACAATCCTCCTGCCTCCGCCTCCCGAGTGCTGGGATTACAGGCATGTGTCACCATGCCCGGCTAAGAATGTACAATTTTCTACTTGCTAATTCCAAAACATAATGAATAAATAACAGCATTTTTTAGCATAAGCTTGCTCCCCTTATATTTTCACTTAAAGTAACCAAATGTTTTCAAATAATTTAACTTAAAAATAAAAAGGATGCTTCCCACAATTGAATTTTTCACTTAAGGATTTAAAATTTTCCAAATAAAATATACGAAATATATAAAATATATATATACGAAATATACTTAAATATATATATACGAAATATACTTAAAATATACGAAAATAATACATTACAAATTTATGAAGGGAGGGCCAGCCCAATAGCTCAGTAGATTAAAGCACCTGCAAGCAGGTACAGAGGCCTGGGGTTCAATCCTTGGGCTTGCCATGCCAGCCTCAACCCCAGGGTGAACTGAGAAGGCAACTGAGACTGGGCATGGTGGGGTACACCTGTAATCCCAGCACTTGGGAGGCTATAAACAGGAGAATCACTATGAGTTTGATCTAGTAGTGAGGCCCTAAACACCCTGTAGACCCTTTCC
>PVKA01012091.1:0-22720 GCA_004027165.1 Ctenomys sociabilis | reverse complement strand
ACAATACTAAGAATAAACAAGTGCAGTCATCAAATTTAAAAGCATCTGCACACCAAAACATGATGAAGAGACAACCTACAAAAAGAAAAATCTTGCAAGCTATTCCTCAGAGGATTAATGTCTAGAATATACAAAGAACTCAAAGACCCAGTAAGAACGAATAAGAGACTGGGCATGGTGGCATGTGCCTATAATCCCAGCTCTTGGGAGGCTGTAAACAGGCAGATCACTACAAGTCTGATCTAGTAGTGAGACCCTGAACACCCTGTAGACCCTTCCCTAAAACACAGGGGAAAAAAAAAGAAAGGAGTTCAAAGCCAGCCTAGCCTACACAGCAAGTAAGTGACAGAGTCCCAGGCCAGACTGAACTACACAGCGATAGCCTAAAAAAGGAAAACAAGGACATGTACCAAATCTAGTAGCTTAAGCTCTGGTCTTCTACTCACTATAGCAATGTTTTCTGTTATGCTCAGAGACAGGTACTAAACAACAGGGGCTGGAGAGATAGCTCAGTGGCCAAAATGTCTGCCTGATACTGAACAATAGCACATCAATCTCATTTTCCCCCAGCCTCTCTCTAGGTATTACGATTTATATCAAGAATGTCCAGCTAAGGCCAAGAGAGCTCAGGGGTCTAGAACTGGGTCATGCAGCTGGCATGACGTGAATAAGTAAGCCCTGGTCAGGAGAACCAGGTCACTGGGAGGATGGCCTGGCAGCTGTTCTGTCTCCCTTCCAGGCTCCTCTCCTCTCTCTACTTCCGGGCCATAAAGACATGAGTAGCTCTCCTCCACTCAGGCCCTCCATGCCAATTCTGCCTTCCCACCAACATTTGTAACCATGAGCCAAACTAACTTCATTTCTTAGACAAATAACAGACATCTGTTATTTGTCTAAGAAATGACAAAGTACTAAAACACGAGGTTAACATGAAAGAACAGTTTCATTTGTTTATCCAACAAAAGCCACTTGTGTAAAAACAACTAAAAATAAAATCATTGGATAACTACTGTTAAAATTGTAAGTTTTGGCACCAAAATAATCTTCAAACCTATCAATAATTGTATTTTACATACAGTTTGACTTAAAGAAAAGATTTAAAGAAACATTTCATTCAATTATTGAGGAATTTGGTGAAGCTGAAGACCCAGAAAACCAACACCTTGCTTTTTTTTTTTTTGGCTTGCACCTCAGAAAAACACACACATACAGCACTGGTGGAAAGATATCCCTCATTCTGGTAAGACAATAATGAAAAACTCTACTGATTGATTTCACTGTCCCCTAAAAAATATGGAAGTTATATAACCTTACAAAATTTAAGACCATAACCAGTAGTGAAAATAAAAACAAAAACAGCTGCATTACATCTTAAGAAAATCTAAAATCAGATGTATCTATGCAAATTATTTTAAACAACATACAAATGAGAGGTCAATTATCCTAATGTAAGCACTACACATTGTATACACGCAATGAAATGTCACACACAAAGTAGCCCATGACTAGGGATGATAACTACCCATGAATTATAAATACATCACAGACATACAAATAATTCAGAATTTTAGTACCTTCTTAAAGGTTCACCTCACTAGCATTCAAAATTTAGAACACAGCAAAAACAGCAAGAGAGCTTGTTCCAATATAAATCTCTGACTCAGTTCCGCTCACAGGATCAGCTTCAGTAGAGCTAGGAGGATCTCACAAACTACATTTTCCTTGGCTGTACTGAGGATGGAACCCAGAGCAAGCACCGTACTACTGAGCTACAACCCCACCACCACAAGAATAGGATGTGTGATAAGTTCCTAGGTGTTATGGTTTGTGTCTAGTTGTACCCCCAAAGCCTCATGTAGGTCATGGGGCAGCACTGCTGGAGGAGCAGCAGGTGGACTGAGGGGTGGGGCCAGAGCACCAGGGTGGAGCTCAAGGGGCGGGGCCAAAGAGGTATGAACCTTTCAACTGACAGCATGCACTGCCCCCACCCGCAGGTGGCGGTCTCTCACGGTCTCTCAGTGATGTGTAAAGGATCGTCCTGGGCATGGCAGCACCCCAGCCTCTCTTCCAGACCCTGTAGAGTGGGGCAGAGTCTGGAAATCTCTAGTAATTATGAGCTAAATAAACCTTTCCTTCCCTCATTTAGAGTGTCGGGTGTTTGTCCCAGCAAGGAGAGAAGAGAGAAGGGTACTACATGAGAAAACACCTTTTGCTGCAGTTGCTTAGAATATTTTCATTCCTAGAATTTAAGTAGCTTGTTCAAAAGTGAACAACCAAAATGATAAATGTACTTTCTGTAAATGTGAATAAGTAAAAAACTTATTCTTCAAGCTCTATTCTTTATTTACTTGCTTTTTTTCAATAAAAGATCTATTTATTGTATGTGGTTAGAATCAAAATTGTCTGAATGAGAATGGTGTTCAAAGTTTCATTTATATCATCCAACCCCTAAAAAGTTATACTATATTTTGCATCTTGGGCTAAAAAATAACTGAAGCTACAATGAGAATGCATGTATTCTTGCTTCTAAAAGGGCATTCATTTTTAATTACTAAACAATGCTGTTGTGCAGTACAAAAAGCACACTACAAAAAAGAAAATAAAATGAAAATATTAATTTACTCTATATACTTTGTTGATATTTGATTATTCATTGGACAGTAGCTTAATGGACATTCACAGGTCTACAATTTTCTTAACGATCAACACGGAAAATATAATCCCTTCTTTTAATTTTTCAAAACAATGATATCAACCCCACAACTCTCTAACTAATTTGAAACTTGAATTGACATAGCCTAGTAAAGGACAATAACAGAACTCAAATCAATACACCTCAATCTGAAATTAAAATACTCATTTAATCAATTAAGTTTGACCTACATATTCAAAAACCTCAAAGAAATGAATATATTATTTCAAGATATTTTAAGTAAAGAACTGTAGAGATTACACTTCTACTCATTTATTTGCATAATATATATTTATATTTAAATATAAATTATTTAAATCAAGTATTTGTTGAAATTTGTCTATTTTCTCACCCTTATAAAAATGTGCATAAGCAGTGGTCCAAATAAAATATCACCCCAAGTGGCCATGTTCATTCTAAAAGGTCACCTGGATAAGCAAACTACTCCCACTGTAGAAAATGTTGGTGCTTCTGAGACTCAAAAACCATACAAACAATTTAATGGATACTTCAACCCTTTCTAAATGTATGTTCTCAGAATGATCTCAGATTAGCCTAATAAATCAAAATAAAGAAGCCCTTTTTACTCATATGTTAGCAAATTCAAAGTAAGACAATGAAAACAACTTTAAAAAACCTTAAGAAAATATCCAATCCACAGAATGTTAGATATATCATTTTGCTACTTCCATTCCTTTTAAACAAGACCTATTATAATAAAATGAAAACCCTCATCAATCACCTGATAGAGTAATTCCAAACTTAACCAAACAGGGCTAATGGGTGAGAATTGAATTGAAAACACCTTGACAAAGAAAGCAATTTCTTTTCTTCGCACTCTTCTAAAGCTGTGGGTGATCATGGTAATCGAACCATCAACAGTGAGGGGCCATCTGTCCCAAGGGCCCTTCTTGAGAGGTTTTTTAAAAAATCAACAAGAAAAAAGGGAAAGAAATGCTGTACCACAGATGTTCAATCTTGATTAATCCATGACAAGGAACTTACAACTGAGAATCAATGTTTTGACGTTTTTCAGATACCAATCATTAAAAGCCAACACAAAAGTTTTTACAGCAACACAGGAAAAAAGTTAATAGATTGCAACAAGAAACACGATCTGTAGCATAAAACCTTTGAGTCAGCTGTATATATCCAATGTATCCTAAAGCATTAGCTCTTCTCATAAAAAAGAAAGAATGCAAGAAGCCATGCTTTAAGATAGTGCAAGACAGGTGTTTAATCTTTTCTGTACTATTAAACAAAATGACTTTTATTCACAACATTTGTAACATTTAACTTTTTGCCTTAAGTATTTACAAAAAATACAGCTTTAATATAAATGCTCAGGAATGTAAACATAAAAGAATCTCTCATAAAAGATTCATTTCATTCATAACATTTAAATAATTTTCAGATTATACCAAAGTATAATTGACAGTGGAGGTACAAACTGGGTCAGTGTTTTCTGCTTAATACAAAAACAGTGTGCACTATGGTACACACCTGGCATTCTTCAATATAACAGACAACTTTAGTAATTTGTAAATAAAAGTTTGTGTATATAATCAGATTATAAAAATAACTCATTTTACTAAAATGAAAATATGTGTAAACTATACTAAAAATAATAAAATTATTGATTAAAATTATTTTATAATGAAAATACCACCACAAAACACTAAATAAAATTAAATCATATATCACGTTTCTCCTTAATACATTCAAGTTATGATCAATCCAAATGTACAATAAATGTAAGCCTCAAACAGATCCATCCAAGAAAAAAATTACTGTATATGAAGTAATTCATCTTATCTATCTTTATATCTAAAAATGTCTAGGAACAGCTTCTATAATCTCACAAAGATGCATCTTACACATTGTGGCAGAGGCATTTAACAGACCCAAGTAAAAATGCTCTCTAGAAGCAACAACAATTCTAGTCTTTGGAAATTAAAATCTAAACATCCGAAATTATAATCCATCAGAAACACACAGCAGAATTAACGCCTTATTTTGCTATCTCACAAAGTCTTCATATATTAAAATTACATGCAACAGCATTTATAATAAGGATATTTAAGATGTTTAAAAAATAAAGATTCAAAAATGAGCAAGAAATGAGATCAATTTTTGAAAGACAAATTTTAAAATCAAATAGAACTTCATATGTAAACAGAGTCTATGAAATTACAAGTTGAAGAATCAAACAAACAACAGTTCATATATACTTGAAAAAAATAGCAATTGGGCCACAGACAAAAAGATTTAAACAAAATAAGGTGCAGAAATTGATAAAAATGTCACAATTACAAATCCATTTAAAGTTCTAAAAAATCAGGATAAAGAAATGAGTATGTAAAATGGGAAACAGGAAGAACATAGAGAGCTAAAGACTGATTTTTTCCAAACCTAGTGATTTTTCCAAACCTGATGAAAGACATAAATATTGGCATTTAGAAATCACAACTAAGGGGCCAAGGAGATGGCTCAGTAGAATAAGTGCTTCCCTGGCAAGCGCAAGGGTCTGAGTTCAATCCCCAGCTCGGCCAAAAAAAAATCACAAGAAATTCGAGCAAGATCTTAAGACACAACTGGAAATATCATCACAAAATTATAAAATACAAAAAGATTATGTATATCTTTAGAAAAACATCCAAGGAAGGAAAAAAGATAACCAGAAAAAATATATATATATAAAATAATATTGACGTACGATTTCTAAACAGCAGCAATGTAAGCCAAAAGACAGCGGAATAAAATGTTCCCAATCTTCAAGAAAGTAGTGCTTGTCATTCAAAAACCATGTGGTCAGGAATAAGAATATTTTCAGAATGGCAAAACTGAAAGATAAGTAAAGTAATGGCTACCAAAGATATCAGGAAAAAAAGAATAGTCCCCAAAATAAAAGTGTAATATGCAAGAAATTATATATGTATTGAAACACACACACCAATGTTTACTTAAGCGCTATTCAGAATTCAAAAAGTACTACAAGAAATTGTAAATGACCATCAATATAAAACTTCTTACATAAAATACTATACGATCTCGAGAAATATCAATTTTTAAAAAATTATACTGTATTACTGGAAAAAACCTTTAACATACTATTCAATCCAAATAAGGACACAGGGCCGGCGAAATAGCTCAGCAGATTAAAGTGCCTGTAAGAAGGCTCAGGGGCTGAGGGCTCAGATCCCCTGGCCCGCCATGCTGGTCTGGCATGGTGGCACACGCCTCTAATCCCAGGTTGTGGGAGACTGTAAACAGGAGAATCATTATGAGTCCAATCTAGTAGTGAGACCCTGAACATCCTGCAGAACCTTCCCTAAAATACAGAAAAATAAAATAAAATAAGCAAGAATACAAAATATGCTTAGAAAGACAAAGGAAAACAAGTAAAACCTAAAAGCCCATAAGAGTCATAAAACAGAACCTGGCCTGCACTCTAGAAAAATCAACTGCAGAGAGTTTGAGTGAGAGGTGGTTATCAGTTGGCATTAATTTAATGGATCATACTGTTTCTTGTGTTGATTACTACCAAAAAGCTAACAAAGTTTTATGGCTACTCTAATAATTTCAGAGAATATTAAAATGAATTTTCTGGACAAGACCTGGAATCATATTTTAGAAATGAAATTCAGGCATTTGTGAGCAATTTGTAATAAAAATAGCAAGAAAGCAGGAGAACCAGGGCCTAAGAGTCAAAGAAAAAGACTTTCCATAGAGGGTAATGAGTTTTTTTCTTTTTCAACTTGACCTGATATAGGGACCTATTACACTTTCCTTGAGTTCATTTGAGAAACCAACATTCTAGCAGGGCAAAACTGTTAACTAAAATCCAAATTTTTTAATAGTTTTTTCTCCTACTTCTCCCCCATACAAATCCTTTCATTATATTTTTTTAAAAAATTGAATCACAACTGCTAAAATTTGATGAGGCATGTGGGTACTCTGGAAGGAAAGAACTGTGCTTTATAAAGATAAGTGAGCTCTACTTGTGAAAACTTCCCTTAACATATATGATGAGGTGCCACCTTCTTACCCGCTTTGCAATACACTAGGCTGGAAATGATCAAATAGCACAGCAAGTGCAGAGGGTCATCACTGGAAACATCTGAATTAATGGCAGTGTGCTCTAAACCATGGTCCATGGTGAAGGCAAGGTTGCTGTTAGCATCACCATCACAAGCATTAGCAGTAGCATGCTAATACAAGGTCTAAAGGACTACATCTGTGATACAGTAATGACTACAAGGAAACATCAAAAGTGAAGCTATAAACTTTAACAGTTGCTGAAGATAAACAACACCTCAACACTTATGAGACACCTGCTAGGGTTCATAGAAACAGAAAAAGAAAATGAATGCCTCTAAATGGGACAGAAATCCAGAAGGTGCTCACACAGATGTCATCAAGCTGGGAACGATTAAGTTTTAAAATCAGTGATTTTTAAATCAAGTTTTAAATATTTAAAACTTGAATTGCTGGTGTTTATTTTTTTTAAATTGATGATTTTTAAAGACTTCTATGTAAGACCTTGAAATTGTGCACAATAAAAACTAAGAAACTTATAAAAAGTACTACAATAAGCAAAATGAGAATAATCTAGACATTACATTTCAGTTTTCAGGTCTCTCCTGAAATATTCATAGTATAAAGGAACAAATGAAGTTAGAGATGTGAACAGACACATCAATCTGTTCTGTTATATCTGAAATCTTTGCTGATCATACCCACAATTTCCTTAAACTAAAAACATTTTAACCTCTGAAGTCAACATTATGATTAGAAAATATAACACTGACATTGGCAAAAACAATCACTTCCTTAGAGGAGCAGAAAACCCCTCCAGCTTATAAGGTGTGATCATTTAGTCAATAAACATTTGAATATGTTTATTAATAACTCAATCTCTGAATAATTTTCACCCATTTTTGTTAAAAAGTACTTATCAAAATATTCAAGGTAAGGCCAGCAAGATGGCTCAGTGGAATAAGCACTTTCCTGGCAAGTGCAAGGGCCTGAGTTCAATCCCAGTTCCACAAAAAAAAAAAACATATTCAAGGAAATGTTTTAAAATTTTTGGCTATGTATTTCATATAGAAATCTGATTTGAGGAATAATGAAACTAAAAATTATGAGTAAATAGACTGCAAGAAGAAAATCAATTTGATGAGGATAACATTGTATGAAAATGCCAGACTAAATGATCACACTTTATAAGCTGGAGGGGTTACAAGAGATTTCTCCCTATGTGTCAAGCTCCTACCTGGATTTCTATACATCAAGTCTATCCATTCATACTCTGCACATTCATAGAGAGTACTCTAGCTAGCTTACCTCTTCAAGATATTCAATAAACCTAGTGGTTATAGTTAAGATAGTTACACTACTAGTTTCTCTTAGTTTGTTGAAAAGGTTTATACTAATATTGTTTAGACAATATTTCATGCCTATATCTTCTACTGTCAGTTACTACTTTGAAGATAATAATCCATAATATATTAATTATTATTATATTCCTATTATCTTATTTAAAGTGCTGGGTTTTTTTCTCTTTAAAATATAAAAAGCAACTAAAAAGACCACAAAGTGAGATAAAAGTGGTACTATGTGTAAGGTTTTCAGTCAAAAATCATGCATTTGAGTTCTGTGTTTAAAGAATCAAAGTTTTCCCATGTCAGATCAACTTCAATTTCTCTAACGATTCTCCATGTTAGGGATATTGTATTTGTAGCTGTATTGTATTCTTTAAAAATTAGTTTATTCTTTTTTCATGTTTCTAATCCTTTTTTATTCATTTCTAAAATTATTTAAATAAATGGCTTTGCTGTAGAAAAAAATCTTTTCAAAATTACTATCCTTTTTTTCAAGTTTTAGACATTGCCTGAAACTCAAATTTAACTAGAACATGAATATCCTGTGCCAAAGTGATGCTCAAACTGCTTCAAATGTTGGAACAGGCTGGATTTCATAGTTCTGACTGAAGGATGCTCAAAACTTATTCCATGCAAAGATTTCAATAGTGGCGCATGCCTGTAATCCCAGTGCTTGGGAGGCTGAAAACAGGAGGATCACTACAAGTCCATTTATGTAGTAAGATCCTGTAGACCCTGTCCTAAATATAGGAAGAAAAAAAAAAAAAAGATCATACAAAACCAAAATCTGAAATACTTCTGGTCTTAGACACAGTAAAGAGCTGGAGATATAGCTCAGTGATACAAGTACCTGCGTGGCAGGCACAAGGTCCTGAGCTTAATTCTCAGTACAAAAAAAAGATACAATTCTAATGGTATTTTTTTTTACTATTTTTTATTCTCTTTAAAAATGAAAAAATACTCAACCTGTAAAGCAGTATGTGAAAAATATGATACATAGAGATGGTCACAACCATAAACAAAGCAAAATTCTCTGAGGCCCAATTTTTCCCATGACTTCGTTATAGCACTGCCTTAACCAGTGTCTAACACTGAATCACAGCTTTGTCTCCATATTAATGGAATGCAGAGAGGAAAGCTGAAAATCTCGGAACTAGCCTTATCACCCTTTTCATCCTCTATAACTAATCAGCTGTCTAATCATGTTAGTTTTTCCTTTGAAATGTAGTGCACATCATTCCTCCTCTTCCATTTCAGTCACTCTCTAAATCTGAATCATCTAACTCGTCTTTCTGCTACTCTACTTTTCTCCAATCACTGTAACTAAATCTCCTTAAAAAGAATATATTATACCTCCCTTCACAGAAAAACTACTGCTTACAGAAATGAAACCAAACTCAAACTGTACAGACTTCATGTGCCTTCACAAGAAATTCAGATTTGAATACAACAAGCAACTCCACAGGTTCAACTAATTAGCATAACAAAAGTCTCCATTTCCAGCCAGGCGTGGTGGCGCAGGCCTGTAATCCCAGCACTCGGGAGGCTGAGGCAGGAGGACTGTTGTGAGTTCGAGACCAGCCTGAGCTACAAAGTGAGCTTAGGGCCAGCCTGAACTGCATAGTGAGACCCTGTCTCAAAAAGACAAAAAAAAAAAAAAAAAAAAGTCTCCATTTCCTACCTCTATTCGTGCTACCTAAAGGTACTTCCAACCATATATCAATAAAATAAAATAAAACTTCCACCCAATGAAGAGACTTTATCTTTCCTATTTATCCCCAAGTGTTAGAATTTACTCTTACTCCAACGCTTGCTAATTTAAAGTTCTCTTCATGTCTCCAAGTTTTATGCACTGTTCGGGACCTATCCTATGAGGATATCCTATCCTTTCTATACACCATAACCATACAGCCTGTCATCTTTCTAGGCACTACATGCTATCTGAGCCAGTTAACTCAAAATATATGATACTGTTTTATACTGCTACTTAAATATGTTGTTTCCTCATTTAAAACTTTCTGAAGGCAGAAACAATCTTTATACTCTGGAAATGTTTTATGAAAGCAGCTAGTTTTTCATGGGTTTTTCTGAGTTTGTTTCACTCTTCATCTCTGAACACACATAAAGCATATAAAATTCTTTATATCACACTAGTTTCTTCAAAGTACATCATATGTATTTAATTTACTTCAACTAATTTCCTTATTTTGAGAAATTCCCAGCCTAATCTAACACAAGTCTAATGAATTCTGATCTAAAGGCAATATAATGAAATCAAGTATTTGTGGATATCAAAGAAGTCAAGTACTATGCTTTTATTTATTTTCAACATATATTTTCATGAAAGATAAGTTTATTGGCAGGTATGCTTCGAAATGTTCCACTTCCATTTTCATTCTCCTCAGTCCTCATTGACATCCTCCTGCCACTCAGCTCTTCTCAGCCTACTGCCTTCATTCATGTTCTTAAAAGAGGACTTTAACTATTGAAGCCATTACTAATGAATAAATCACCATACTTCATGAAAGATATGGGCAAATAAATGGCAATCACACACAAACTGTCCTGGAACACTTACAATGATATGTCCTTGCTTAGCCTCCCAATGCACAACACAGTAGGGCTTACAATTTATGTTAGTATTTTAAATATCATATTCAAGATCATTAAGGAAATTTTTTAAATTTGAACTAAAACAAATGATGATTACTGTATTAAATATGAAAACTCAAAAATCAGTACAAAAATCTAATGGCACATATTTCACTAACAGAGTAATCATATCAACATGTAAAGCTGAAAAATATCTGCCATATACTCAGGAGAAATGGAAGTAAAAAAGGCTAATAACATTGCTCTATTACTATAAAAATAGTTAAAATGAAAAGAGCTCCAGGAGATTCTCACAGACCCCAGACTACATTTTAAGAACTCCAGGTGTAGCACACAGAATTTTTAAAACATATTTAAATGTAACATAAAACTAAAATTTAAAAAGCAAGATTTTCCTTCAAACCTAAAGTAAACTCCACATGTAGTTATTACAAATATATTCCTCTTAGTCACATGGGGAGAAAACACTCACTCAGGCTTTCTCAGAGAGCAGACTGGTCCAGCAATGACCACAACTCGTCCATATGGCTGACAAACTGCAGTACAGGGTTACAGAATAAATCCTGAGGGGACTTGACTGACCTTATCAGACACAAAAGATACATTTCTTGTTATATAGGTCTTGCTTTATCTTGGTCTTAACCATCCAGCAGAAAGTATAAAAACAAGATATATAAAGTAGGGCCATCTTGGTGTGCTGAGCTGTGAAAGACTCAAGTCAACAACTTCTGCAGATAACCTACTACTACAGTGGACTGCTGGACTGTGTTGGATTGAATTCACACACCTATAGTAGGTGGATGCCAATGGAATACCCATCTCAAAAAGGACTGACCAAAAAATGGGGATACAGAGGAAGGACCATTCTCTATCTGTATATATGGTATAATTAGGATAGATATATACCTACTTTCATTTATATCAATGAAAACAAAGATTTGTACCAATACAAATTGGTATAGGGTGTTTGGACAGGATGTCCTGTCTGTATCTTTATACTATGTGTAACCACTAAAAAGATAACATACAATGTATTAATTATTGAAACTGTCCTATTAATCAAAAAATAAATTATATATTTATATATCTATACCTATCCATATATATATATATATAGGTTGAAAGGTACATCTACAAAGGCATAAACACAAGTGAAGCTACAGCAGACCTCAAAAGACAAAAGGATATATTGTAATAGATCCCTGCCTCTTTGCAAGAAGGCAATCAATATTCATCTCCAGCCTTATGGACTGTGGGCCCAAAATGATAGGTATTTTTTTAGTTTTTTAGAAAAACCAGAATTCTTATGAAAAAAATCACCTATTTAATTTGGAAAAATAATTGAACATTTCATGACTAAGATATGTCAGGAAACCATTTATTTAACCTTTGTATTATGGAACATGGAGTTGAAATGGAAAACAATTTAAGGTTAATCACAAAAGAACAATTTATCTACTTGAATTTTTAAAATCTGTTCTGGTGGCTCTGAAATTTAAAATGGTTTTTGGTGTCTAAATTCATTGAAATGTTACACCAAATGCAGACAAATTCCTCCTAGTTTTTCTGATTCCAAGATCATAAATTTGAAATTAAATGAATTACAGATATTAACAAACCAGCTTCCTTGAAATTCAGAAGCAAAGATAAAACAGTAAGTCAAAATAAGTTGCTTAATCATTTAATTAGTATACATCCAAACTATATAAATAACATTTGGAGATGTAGAGATGTCATAATATTTATTATAGGCACATTATAGAAAGAAAATACAATCTTAAAATACAACAGAGTTGATCACTCTAAAAAGGAATGCACTGATAATACTAAAAAATGACACCACGGTTCAACATAACAAATAGCTAAAAGACACTACCCACTAGGGAGTTCTGAGGATAAGCAAATACTACTTTTATTTGGTAACTTCTTCAGAATATTCAAAACACAACTTGAAAGAAATAATAATAAAAACCTTACACCAAAAAGAATTAAAACAGATTAGCAAAGGAGCCAGAAAGAAGAAAATTATTTCATTTGGAACAACAAAGAGAATCATCCATTTGAAAAAAGTAATTCCTACCTAAAAGCTACATTAGGAAAATAAAACAAACCAAAAGAAAAAGAACAATTTGAAATTCACAAGACACAAAAATATGCGTATATTTAGTGTATTCTACCACTAGTCCCTTCTCTAAGGAAGTGGACAATAAGTTTCCACTTAGGCTATTCTACAAGAACTAATAAGGAAATTAAATAATAAGAGGGGAATTACTATTTAAAGTTTAAGACCTTAGGCAATATGTGATTATGCCTTCAGATAATTTACTGCATTGTAGTTAAAAGCCTGGGGTCTGAGAAAACTCTATACAGACATCACCTGTCATTAATTGCATGTGATCTATTCCAAGGTACTTAACACTGCCTCACAGACCTGTATAGTCCCCTAAAGGGAAGTTGCACGAGTGATGATATACATACATACAAACATACATTCTTTGAATAGTACCTAACACCTAGAAAGACATCCGAATTAGCCATCATTAGTACCCACTATTGTAAGGTAAGCAAGTAATCTGTGATGTTGACACACAGTCTGCTATGGTGAATGGAGATAATGCATTAGCCAAAATGCACATTATCCCTATTTTCTCTGCACATAAACCTATGTTCTTTCAATGAAAACTTTCTCAAGTGTGGTCACTTTGTTTTATATAATACAATCCTTTTATACTTTTGTCTTAAAAAATAATTCCTTATGAAATTCTTGGTTATGGTCTTCAACTGTTTATCAGTCCAAAACTCATTAGTCATCCATATACATACTTCCAAATAATATGCTAAACCCATACGCTTAAGAATAGTATATGAAAAGACACATTTGGAAATCTGTATTTACTATTAGAACTCAAGTACTCATCTCTGGTAGTCATTTGCTTGACCTGATTTTATATACTTGGTGTACAGACCTCAATGAATATTTCTCCTCCTATTCTATCAAACCCAACACTTTTTCCTTACTGGGTTATTTTCTGTCAGAGGTTAAACTGCTAACCCTTCACCTTCCAGGAATTTTTTTTTTTCCTCTCATAATAGGTTTTTCACAGTGTGCAGCAGTCGGATTAGCTCCTCTCTTGGAGAACAAAAGCTATGTCTTTGTCTTCGTTGTTTGGGCATGGAGCCCCTACATCAGAGGAAGCTGCTCCTACTCAACATGCACAATAATGATATTGTGAGGCCTCAATAAAGCCTGGCCTCTCAGTGTCTAGACTCTCATCCAACCAGCTAGCCAAAAAGAAAATCCTGTCAAGCACTCGGCTGAAAATTAAATAAGGTATCCTGTTGAGAACCTGATGAAGATGTTATTTGACCATACGGTAAAACTTTCCATTGTTTAACATTAAGATAAGAGAAAAACTTTTAGAGCTCAATGCTTTAACAATCTTGGTCACCAATTTGCACATGGGTCAGCAAATATATTTTACTAATACAGAGCTTCTCCCTTTATTCACCTTCTTAAAAATAATAGACAGGCTTATTCATGGCATTCTCATCTTACACTTAAAAATCTGACTAGGCAAAAGATACACTCAAGAAAAGTACAACTGATTACTGTTTACTCACAACTTTTACATTATATATTTCTCCCTTGATGTTTTATTATTGAATCTGTCATTGAAGATATTTGTTAAAATGAAATTCTAAATAAAACTGTCCTATCACTTTTACATCCCATGATATATATTTATTAATGTTTAAGTGCTCAAATAGTTAAATAGACAAGTAAGAGCAAGTATTTAATTAAAATCTAAAAATAGAAGTAAAAGAGTATACAGACCTATCTTTATAAAAAATATGTGTAAATTATTTTAACCTGCAAAACACCGAACACATTAGACAAATTTGATCATGTGATGGCATTAAAAGAATTATTTCAAATATGTTAAATTATAGGCAAGTTCCTGAATATTTACAATAATATAAAGAGAATTGAAATTTTCCAAATATAGTCTTTTTTTTTCTTTTTCCAAATATAGTCTTATCAGTTACATTCATGGCAACAACCAGCACTTAAAATTAATTGAAAACTATAATATATCATTGCAACCATATTAAGTAAGCATACACTGACACTTGAAGGGGAATGCTCAAAATTATATGATTCATGATCAACGTTATTTCTTTTTCAAAACTGTCTATACCATAATATGTTAATAATTTAAAACTTAAATAATTAAAATATCAAAAGACTGCAAATGGGTGGTAAATAATGAAAGATATGGGTACACCTTATCAAGAATTAAATAATAAATCATTTGCCAGATACTTCATATGGAAATATAAACTGATTCTCCAAATTCTAGAAGAATAAAAAATTATATGCTTTTAAACCTGTAATGATGATTATTAGATTGACAACTTCAAGAGGGCATGATTAAGAAACTCAACAAAAGAAAAAACATCATTCTTAGGAGAAAAAAACAATTCTTACCTATAGCAGATGTTGGCTTGTAAGAGTATGTTTTTACTTAAGAGTCATGTGAAATTCTATGCCTGACAAAGAAAATTATGTAAAGAGTGTTGAAAAAAGTACAAAAGCAATATCTGGCAGGAAATGTTAAACATTTCTTTTCTATTTCTGTAGAAAAAAATATAAAGAATTTAATGACAGCAAAAGAAGCATTTGATAAAACAAAAAATATTTTTTGTTAAATCTACAACTAAATTATATAAAATTTAATAGAATGATACAAAATTCAAGAATGAAAGGGTCTACTGTACTTAATATTAAGTATCTTCTTCCTCTATGAATTATCCCACAAGTAAAATGATAGGTAAAAAGACAAATTAGATCACAACTTTTAAAATTAGTGTTACACTGGACAAAGAGCTAAAACGCCTGCAGAAGGATGAAGTTAGGGAGTCCCATGAGCCCAGGGGCTCAGGGTCACCATAGGCAGCAGAGCAAGACCTTATATTTTTTTTAAAAAATCACATTTACATCAAGGATACTATGCTAGCAAGGATATTGATAAAAAAATTATTTTTACACAGTTTTAGTATGAATTAGTACAGCCACTAGAAATCTCACAGCATGGAGGTTCTACAAAAAACTAAAAATAAATCTACCATATATGATCCAGTTTTTCTACTTATAAAATTATATAACAAGGAAATAAAATCAGCATATCAAAGAGATACCTGCATCCCAATGTGTATTACTGAGCTATTCACAATAGCAAAAATATAAAATAAATTTATTTTGTTTTACATTTATTTTATTTTATTGAAGAACAAATAACAACGAGACAGTTTCAAATCAAATTAGTAGGACAGATTCAACAATTAATACACTGCACATTGTTTTCGTAGTGGCTTAAAAAATAACTTTAAACCCCTATCAATTGTTGAATGGATAAAGATGCCTGTTTATGATCATAATTGAGTTTCTTTAGCATCCACATGTGAAAAAGAAAATCATATAGTTGTCTTTCTGTGTCTGACTTATTTCCTTTATATGATGTACTATAGTTCCATTCATTTTCCCTCAAATGATAGTATATGATTATTTTTTTATGTCTGAATAGTATTCCATTGAAGAACTCTTGGACTGTCCCATGTCCAAGGAGTGGGAACTCATAATCCAATCCCTATAAAAAGCTGCTTCAGGGCTGGAGAGATAGCTCAGTGGTCTAAGCACCTGCCAAGCAAGTGCAAGGACCCAAGTTCACTTCCCAGTACTGCAGGCCATGAAACTGGGTGAGGTGGCACAAGCATATAATCCTAGCACTAGGGAGGCTGAGACAGGAGGATCACTATGAGTCTGAACTGCATAGAGAGAAAACCTGTATCAAATAAATAAATAAATAAATTTCAAAAAAAAAATGCAGTTTCAAACATTCAGATGCATAACAATCCCCTGAGAAACTTTTATCAAAAATGTAGCCCCAATTTCATCCTTAAGGGAATTGAGGGCCAGCCAGATAGCTATGGGCTGACCAGATAGCTCAGTGGACTAAAGCACCTGCTTAGGCAGAGGCTGGTGTTCAATCCCCAGCATACCGTGCCAGCCCCATCTGCAGGGCTTGCTGAGATGGCGATTGAGACTGAGCAGGGTGGTATGGGCCCATAATCCCAGGACTTAGGATGCTAAAAACAGGCGGATCATTATGAGTCCAATCTATACCATGAGATCCTGTAGAAAAAGAATCTAATCTCCCACAAACCCATTAATCTTATCAAGTAACCAAAATATGTAACAACTCTTTTTTTAAAAAAAATCTGGATATTCATCTAGCAACATTCCACCTGAAAGGCATGACAAAAACCCAGCAACACTTCAAAACAAGGGGATTTTTGTATTCTCTACTAGACTTGTTTGCCGGATCTACCACAAAATACAGGAGGCTCTTCTACTTAAACATTACAAGGCAAATGTCACAATAACCTTTATTAGTTTTCATACTTTTCCTTCGCTAAACATTGAAAGCGATAACAACAATGCAACTTATTAAAGACTGGAAAGCCTGAAGAGCCTAAGGATGAAAATTCTGGTAAATTTAAGTGCAAGTACTAAGGATCCTGCATCAGAGAAAAAAATATCTGACTTCCTGCCTCAGTTCAATTATACATCTCCCATTTAGCCTAAGTAGAAAAGTAATGTCCAAAAAAAACAAAAAAAAAAAAAAAAGAAAAGTAATGTCCAATCAAAACTCAATATTGGGAGACACAATGTTTAGTTCTAAAGGCAGATTATGTTAAAGTTGCATTAGAAAGGAAAGGGATGATGTGTTGATCTTAACCTAGAAAGCAGATAACCCAATGGATTCCCTTCTAGTATTTTAATAACTTTCAACTTCCTATAATTTTTCTGTTTACATTCCTCTTCAATTGCTTTCACAGTAATGTCTCTGATGCTAGTTTATTACATTTCATTTTCTCTGTAGCTGATCCTGCATGAATTAGCATTCATGAGTACACACTGCTGTCTGACACAATAAAGACAAACATTTAATGTAATTACAATTGAAAAAGGAATTTTCATGGCAAATTACTTTGAAGCAATGCTGAATTCTGAGTTTAAAGTGCTATTTTTTCATTTCGACTTATAAATCTTTTCCTTTGAAAACCAAAAGTATCAACATTAAATCCAGGTCTCAATGCCCCTTGTCTTAGGAGTTACAGCTTTTTATGTATAAGATGGGGTTTTAGTAGCATCGCCCACAGATTGGAGAACCTAATCCCAGGCCAGAGCTGAAGGAGCCAAATACATGGCCTCACCTGGGCCTGTTTCTCTTACACAGAAGTCCTACACTAAAAACTGCAAAAGCACAACATGGGAGATGCTAACAATGTAGAATCGCTTTCTTGGCAAAGCAGTAACAGAAGGTCCTCAGAACTACTATGCTAACTATCTACCTCAAAATTATTTACCCCATATATGAAGTCAACATGTATCTTCTACTAACTATGGTAAAGAACGATTAAGCAGCACTTTTACAATCCATAAACAGAACATACACTTCCAGGAAAAAAAAAAAAAAAAGTAGCAGACTGGCCAGGTGTGGTGAGATGGACCTACAGTCAAAGATACTTGCAGAACAACAACTTGAGCCAAGGGATTCAAGTCAGCCTGGAAAACATACTGAGAGAGCATAACCAAAGAAACAAACAAACAAGAAATAAGACTAGATTCATCCTTGCTTTGCAACTAATATTATAAAAACAAAAAAAAAGTATGAAACAAGACTTCCATTAGTGCCAAACAATGGTTTCTGCAATTAAAGGCATCCTTACAATTGCTCTAACTTACTGTTCAGTATGTCTGAAACATAGCATAAGGACAGAGAAGTCCAAGAAACTCTGTGAGATGATGAGACAAATGTGGAGGGGAGAGTACAGGCAGGGTGGCTGATGTCCACAGTGAATGGCACTGGAGGGACACTTCACGGTCCAGCTCTCTAGAGAGTTCCAAGGCTTACTGCACCCTCCACCTGCACCCACCCAGGCTTCAGTACTGCACACACAGGGAAAGCTACCAAAAATTGAGAACACAATCACCCAAAGGAAAAAGAGGGAAGCATAGCTGATATTCATGCTCTCAGAATGAAGAAACGCCTAACAGCAAGGCCCGAGAGCAGAGTGCTTCAGCAGTTCAGTAAAATGAGCACTAGACAAAATACTGGCAAAGAACTAAAAACAACAACAAAACTTTAAGGGGCACACAGAACATTTAAGAGAAGAAACCATATTTGGACCCATAAGGCAAGCACCCACAGATTTAAAAGTATTCAAATCATAAAACAAATTCTGTCAGAAATCATATTATCAAAATATAAGAGAAAGACCATTAGAAAATCCCCAAATGTTTGTAAAATAACACTATTCTAAATAAACCATGAGTCAAAAAAGAAATCAAAAGACAAACCAGAAATAATGAACTCAAAATGAACATAACACTAAAGTGGTATTCAAAAGTATTTTGCTCTGTAAGTCACTGTCAACTATGAAAATGAAAACAAAAGGTACAGACTATGAAGGAAAATTGCAAATCCAAAAAAGAACTATATACTGCAAATATTTTTAAAATCAGAATTTAGTAATAAGAAAACACATTAAAACATGAAGAAAAATTCAGAACAGACATTTCACTAAACAAGATATACCTATGAAAAGTAAGTTTATGAATTTATTTAAATAGAATATAATTAAGTTTCAAAATGTTACCACCAATGTCTACCCAATCACACCTTCTCTGGGTGTGGTGGGGAGGATCTCAAGTTCC
This sequence comes from Ctenomys sociabilis, assembly GCA_004027165.1. Lineage (NCBI taxonomy): Eukaryota > Metazoa > Chordata > Mammalia > Rodentia > Ctenomyidae > Ctenomys > Ctenomys sociabilis. Next base: position 3,249 of record PVKA01012091.1, on the reverse strand, counting down.
AGCCTAACCTGCACAACTAAGTAACTTAGTAAGAGGCTGTCTCAAACTAAAAAATTAGAGAATCAGAAGACATTGAATACACAGTACTGGAAGGAAGGAGACAAATGAATCAGACATTTACTTTTAAATTAGAAAATCAAACATGCTAAGCTATAATCAACAACTCCATTCAGTATCACTTGGGAAATTATACACTGCCAGATATAATTTTTATATTAGCAAAGTCAATCATAGCCATTAACATGTTTAAGTCAAGGACAGGCACATAACCTAATCAAGAGTGCCAGACAAAAAGTGTGAACTTGGGCCAAGGAGATGGCTCAGTGGAATAAATGCTTCCCTCGTAAGTGCAAGGGCTTGAGTTCAATCCCTGCTTCCGCCAAAAAAAAGTGTGAACTTCTAATTGTATCTACTTGGTCAAAGAAGTTTTATTAAGAATGACAACACTCAAGTGTATACTTTAAGAAGGTAAAGGAATTAGCTATGCAGATGTGCTGGAAAAGAATACAACAGGCAGAGCAAACAAAATGTGCAGACACTTGAAGGAGCATGTTTGATGTGCTCAGAGATAGCAAGAAGGCCAGTGTAGCTACAATTAAGGTAGCAAGAGAAAAGAGCTGCACAGCACAAGGTTACAAATAAGTAAAAAGGAGATTAAAACCAGATTTTTAGGTCCCTAAATAGTCTTTAGTTTTATCAAGATGATTTTAAAAGGCAAAGGATTTAAAAAAGGAAGCAATAAGCAGGAGATCCTTGCATAGGGAAAGCTGACCCTTGTAAAGTGAAAGTTTTAGAAATGCAGTTGTAGACAAATTTCTACTATTCTGTATCTAATGTGTTATTCAGTCTATTGTGAGAACTACCAGGAGAAAAATCTTTGTTTTAGTGAGTTGAAAAACTAAAATAATAACTTACATGAAATGACAGAATGTTTAAAAAGACAAAAAAACAAATAAATAAATAAATTTTAGTATACAATATTTGTTTAATCAAAGGAACTTGAATAAAAGCCAAAAATGCAAAAAATGATTTATACAACCTCACATAAGTAGTTATCTGTTCAGGCAGAATTAGAAATAAACTCATAGAGTTAAAGTCTAATACAGCTTAGGACAAGCTAAGCAAAGAATAAATCATAAAGCACTGTAAAAAATACATAACCATTTGTTGTATTCACTTATTTTTATCATTTCCATAGATCTGTCCTATAATTCTGAAGGAAAGAGTGAAAAAGTGAAACTGATACACACATTGATAAGTAAGTCCACTAGATGGAAGATAAAGAGCCTTCTGTATTTTGATAAGAAAAGTATTCAAAGCCTTCCATATAAAGAGGGTATTTTTCTCCATAACAAAAAGACTCTGTTTTATGAGATTTCTCAAAGGTACAAAGAAGCAGAAAAGGGAAGTAAATCATTATCCTATGCACTGAGAGAGCTAGCTTCTTTCAAATCAAGATCGAACAATACTGGCTGGTGAAAAAATAACATCTCCACCCAACAAGTCCTTTCACCAATGGAGTGACATACCCCAAGACTGCATAGTCAATGGAACTCAAGCACATATTCAGAATAATCAACATTCCCAGGACAACCCAATCAAGAATATATTACCCAAATAAGTATATAGGTGATTACAATGACATCATCCTTATTTATACAAATTAATAAAGTAAAAAATCATCAAGACAGTCTGTTATTTCAGTTCAAAATGTTTATAAATAACAAAAATGATTTAAAGTATATTCTAATGTTAAAATATTAATATCAATATTAGAAAAGCCCAATGTAAGAATATGCCAATATATTATCCTCAACAAGTTTTTATACAATAGCTTGAACCTAATTATCTAATTGACAATTTGAATTGCTGACTGTAATAACATTTTAAGAACAAACTTTCATGTCTTTATGAATGATTTACTATTTACAAGAACTTTTTTGTGCATATGATACCAGGGATTGAACCCAAGGCCTTTGACCCAGGCTACATCAGCAGCCTCTTTTGAAACAGTCTTGCCAAGTCACTACATTGTCAAGAATGAGGTCAAACCAGTGATCCTCTTGTTTTGGCCACGCAAAGAGCTGGAATGATAGGCACGTACTACCATATTCAGCTATTTACAAAAACTTTTAAAAGTAAGCAGCATGAGTAACCAGTCTCACCTGGTTATTCTTAAATTTTCAGTTCTAGAAGCCAATATGAAGAACACAATAAAAAAAAAAAAAGGGCACAACCTACATACACTCATTAAAAAAAAACAAATTTGGTAACCCACATGTATGGTATGCACAAAGGGCCCTGTATTGGAAGATTCATTGTTAGATCCAGCTCTGGCCCTTCAATCCTCTAAAAACTTAGGCATGAAAGAATTTCACTAAGATCTCATTTTCTCATCATCAAAATGAAGACTGCTATTGTACCTAACATATAGTCATTGAGAAATTCAACATTAGCTTATGATAATGTCTGTAAAAACCTCTTTTTGCTCTGCAAATTCCCAACATAAACAGTAAAAAAATTAATATGAAATGGCACAATCTCACATGAGTAGATATCAACATATTTTACACAGTTCTCCAGCAATTTTTTTTTGCTCAAAACACTCTATAATAATGCATAAAATATTCATGTTTTCTGGAAGTATAGGTTAGCTTTCTGGTACAGTCTTTGCATCACTATATGTAAGACTTTAAATTCAACTCTAATACTTCACAAAAAAAGAAACTTACTATCAACTGTAGCCATGTTTCCATGTAGGTAAATAACTATAAACCAATCAATCATATAACTCATTCTCATGATTATCCTAACAGTAATATTAAAGGACAGACTCTTTATACTTGAGCACCTTTTGTATTTAATTCTCAGACAGCTACTTAGATTTAATGACTACTGAAGAAACTCTAGTAATCTTGCATTCTAGATGGCATACTACTATACAGACATGAAAAATTTAAAATGATAAAAGACTTACTGCTGGCCATAATCCAATAATGGGCACAAACTAGCCAGTTAACCACAAATGATAATATATTGTACAAAATATCTGAAACAAACATTTTTAAATGGTGATAAATACACAAACCAGAATTTTGATGACTAAGAAAAAAATTACATGAAATGAAGACTACTATAATCTCCCCGACTTTTATTCCAGAGAGATTTCAAAACTGAAATCACACATACAAAAAAAAAAAAAAAAAAAAAAAAAAAAAAAAAAAAAAAAAAAAAAAAAAAAAAAAAAAA
>PVKA01012090.1:40753-59073 GCA_004027165.1 Ctenomys sociabilis | reverse complement strand
CCGTTTTTATGATCCTGCCAATAGCATCTGTCTGTAAAATCAATATAGCTTGCTGTACCAGAAAATCCGTTGTTGCTTGCACGTAGGACGTCCAGCTAGCGGACGCATGTAGAGGCTTGCACCCGATCCATAAAGGCTCACTAACCTGCATTTTGGTGTCTGAGTGTCTTCTTCCGCGGGACGGGAGCGGCGCCGGACACTTTTCTGTGTTTTCTTGAATGATATTGACCTCCTTTCATACAGATACATTAAATTGTTTGCCTGGCAGTCCCGTCTCCATCTGTTTTGGCTCATTCACTGTCATATTTTGTCAGTTGGGTGATGTTCTTTTTCTTTTGATTGATCTTGATCCTCATAGCTACACATTGATGTCAGAAAACATATCTAATCCAGTCTTCACAGCTAGGCTTTAAGAGTTTTCTCTAGCTGTATTTTAACTATATAGAAGGTCTTTAAGTCTGTGACCACTTTAGTTGTTTGAATATAAGAGAACACAATACCAGGGCTGCTATTGTTAAAATCCTTGGCCATTGCTACACAGAACCCCACGGCCACTGATACCAGTACTGGAATGTTCCTAAGGCCTGTGGCTGATATGGCTGCGCTGATGCTGAGTTTTATTCAAGCTCCAAGGCTGCCATAGTCAGCTTATGGTGATACAGGCCAAACACAAGTCAACAGGACCATGGATTCCTGCTTATACCAGAGTAATTTTGGAGACACCGTAGCAAGTTCTGGTTTGGAGTCAGGCTCTAAGGGGTTCTGCCTGGTACTAGTTTTCCTGTAGCAGGTTTGGTACTAGTTTTCCTGCATAGTCCTTCATTTATTTCCTTTTCATTCTGAAGCAGACAATCTTTCTCCAGGGTGTTGCCTAAGTGAGTGATAATGTTGGTAATGTAAACTGTCCTTTCTCTCCTTTGTCACGCATTTAATCTTGCTATTACGCTAATACTAAGTACGTTAATTACTCATCTTACTCTTTCAGCTCTTGTGAAGCTTTAGTTCATATGTGGATAGTTGTTCAAATTGATGTCTCTGTAGGAATTACCATTATATATTTACCCAGCCATGTTACTGTACCTCTCTCTTAGTAATTGCTTTAACTGTAAGTGAATAAAACTCCAAAATCAAAAGATACAGTATGGCTCAATGGGTTTTTGAAAGAATCCAATTATACACTACCTATAAGAATTTGACTTTACATATAATGACATACACAAGGATAATGACAAGAATAGAAGCAAATGGATGGAACTATGTAACTCAGAAACTTGCTCATACAAATATTCATGAGATGCATTTGGTAGCAATTTTTTTGTATATGATGTCAAAGCACTGAATTTTCAGAGCTGGAATTAAGGGTATGGTACTAAGTTAGTCCACTGATGGTTTGGCATAGTTCTGGGTGTGGATGATGGGAAGTGTGGGAGGCACCACCCAAAAGGCTTTGTAGCCTGGACAGGATAAAAGGGAAGGGAGGCTTGTTTTGCTGCTTGCTGCTACTGACTCTTTCCTGCTCCACCATGGCCTGTTTCTCCTGTAGCAGTCCTCTTCCATGCTACTTTACCTTAGAATCAGCTGACTATGGCCTGAAACCTCTACAAATGTGAGCTGAAATGAACTTCCTTTAACATGTGTGTGACTATTTTGTCTCAACAATCCAAAACATAACTAAGACAACTATTTGTCTCACAACTACTAGATTCCAAAAAGGAAATCCAAACCCAGGACTTCTGACTTGCTGTGCTACCATACGGCTTGGCTTCTTTACGTGCAAAATGCTTAAAGCTTCCATGAAACTAGAAAACCATAAGAAACACAATATCTCAATGTCAGGTCAGTGAAGACTAGTAGTGTACACTAGAATCTTATTCTGTGCATATTAATCCTTATTCCAAATTCTAAAAACCACAAGCTGCTTATGCCACTTGAGAAAGTCATTGTGTTCTACAGTGAGCTGACATGAAATACTCATTCATTGTCAGAAAAAAGTCACCTCTCATTAAGGATCATTTCTTTCATTCCTCCAAACCAATTATTTAAGTTTCAAAATAGCATAGGGATGCTATATAAAAAAAAACATATAAATGCTAAAAATCTTAGTGCGAGTTCTCAGCCACTATTCTTAACATACTGTGAGAGGGCTTTTGTCTGTCATTACTACAAACAGAAGACTTTCAGGAGGGAATTATTCAACAAAATGATGTCTTTTATTTTCTGTACAAATTGGGACATAAGGGAAAAGATGGGAGCAGTAGAACTCAAAGTTTTCTGCTCAGATGCTTCTGCCTAGCATTCAATGTCTTGGTGGTCGTTAACATTTGCTAACCAACCACATTTACCATTTTTCCCCCAAATGCCTTCTTTTCCATCAAATCTCTTCCAAGTTCATAAACAAGCAATATTTTTTTCCTATTCCTTTATTCATTTGGCAGAAATGTTGTTCTACTTAGAGAATCAGCTTTATTTATATTTGCTTCCTATACTTACATTTTGTCCTTTAGGGTTCAAATTATTTTATTATATATTTTAACTCAATTTAATTTACTTTTACTATTGTAGTTCTAGTGAGTGAATCTAGAACCTTCTCACTGACCTACATCCCTGCCACTTTTCAATTTTTCTCAGTTTAAGTCAGGGTCTTATATGTTACCGAGTTTCCCAGGCTAGGCCTGAACTTGTGATCTTCCTGTCTCAGATTCCTGAGTAACTAAAATTACAGGTGTATACCATTACATCCACTTCAACATTTTTTAATGCCTAATAATTCTGTCTCTCATCCAGACTATGTGCTTTTCAAGAATAGAAATGATTTCTGACATTTACTTTCATATTTCTAAGACTTAATGTGATAGTTTAAATCTAGAATATCTTCTGAAGGTCCATGTATTAAAGTTTGTCTTCTAGAGACGGCCTCCCTGCTTTTTCTCAGCCCAGGGTACAATTTCCATTCACCTTTTCTGAAGCCTCAGGATCCAGTCAGCTCCTGAGATATTTCTAAACATCCTGCTTAACCTCCAAGCTTGGCAAAATGCCATAAGAGCCTCACCCTCCCTTTGTTCCAGTTCAGAGAATCTCTTATCTTCCCCGGATTCTCTCAGTGTCCTCAAAGATAACCTTTCCCCTCTCCCTTCCGCCTCTGTCTCTCTGCTCAATGGTCACTTGATGATGAACCTATCAACAAGGACTTTCTAGACTTAGCAAAGATAAGAGAAAAAAATCGGGAAAACAAACCAGATTTTATGCAGCATTGTAAAATTGGAGTTTTAAGTCAGGTATGACAAAAAAATTTTCCCAGTTCATTAAATTACCTTGGCCTAATCCATATTTACAAATTTCCTTCCATTTTCATCATCTTCTCTCATTAAACTAAGATAGTAGTTCTGTCTTGAAACTAGCAGAAACAACCCCTTAAGGGAAGTAATAACTGCCTACTTTTCTGGCCACACCTTCTTGGTCTACTTTGAGGCTTCCTCCTGCCCCCTAAATGTTCCTTCCTGAGGTTTAGTCAACTCTCCTTTTTTTTATGGTATAAGGAATTTCTTTTTTTTTTCTCCATAATTTTATTGAAGAACAAATAGCAATGAGACAGTTTCAAATCAAATTATTAGAACAAATTCAATAATTAACACATTGCATATTGTTTTCTTAGTGGTTATTTGTTGCAGACATGATATTCTATCTACAAACACTATAGAGCAGATGCCTCTATTCAATGAATTAAGAGAATGTAGCTGTATACCTATCTTTCTTTAAAGCTGAATTATATTACAGTTTCAATAATTAATACTTTTACATTATTATCTTCCTAGTGTTTATCCATAGTACAAAAAACAGACAGGCTATCCTGTCCAAATACTATTAGTGCAAATCTTTCTTCTCATAGAATTATGCGAAAGTAGCTACATATTTATCCCAACTGTTATATATATATACAAATACAGAATGTTCCTTCCTTTGTATCCTCTTTTCTTTGTTTAGTCCTGTCAGAGATGGGTATTGTTATTCAATTATTATAGGTGCTTGAATTCAGTGAAACACTCCAACACAGTCTAACTCTTTACTTTTGGTTCATCTGCCTCTGGTAATCTCACTTACTCCATGATTTGCACCTCTGCGGAAGGGTCCAAAAGAGGTGATGGCCACTGAGTTTTTCCAGCTAGAGGCTCACATGTCAACTGCGTGCTACATCTGGGTGTTCTATAAGCACTGCAGACTAAATCTTTACAAAACTAAAAGCCTGAATTTCCTCTATTGTCAATTTAACTCCTGCAGTTCTGGTACTTCATTCCCCTCCCACTTTTTTTTTTAGGTAATGTTAACTCAAGTTTATTGAATTCAACTCTCCTTTTTAAAAGTAGTTCCATTTGAAGCTTGTACTTAAATCCCCTGAAACATTTTGAATATACTTTTTTTTTCAGAACCAGGGATCAAACTCAGGCCCTTGCGCTTCCCAGAGAAGCACTTATTTCACTGAGCCATCTCCCCAGCCCTCCCTGAAACATTTTGAGCAATATCTGTACATTTAATGGGTCTGACTTATTCTCCAGTGCTAATAAGGCCAGCTCATAACCATAATCAACACAACACTTCTAAACATTTAACCAATGTGGAGAAGATTAATAATTTCTTTCTTTCTTTTTTAAAATGTATTTAGTACAGGGTCTCACTACCTAGATTGGACTTGTAGTGATTTTCCTGTTTTCATCCTCCCAAGCACTGGGATTATAAGCACATGCCACCATGCCCAGTCTCAGTAGTCCTCCCAGTGCACCAGGGACAGGGCTGGAACAGCATGGGCGGGGGGGGACCCTGGCTGCTGTGCTCTGCCTAAGCAGGTGCTTTAGTCTGCCGAGCTATCTGGCCAGCCCTAATAATTTCAATTTAGAGATGTACTGAATATAATTTTCTTAAAATGTTCCAGTTCTTTGTACAAACTTCATCAAATATGCTAATATCTGCCAAGGTAAAACCTCAAAAGAAGATCAATTCTATATTTTAAATGGAATTCACGAGTTAGATTGCTTAAGGTACCAAATTCCCTGTTCATATAATGAACACATTCAACGTACCTGATCATTGCGAAACTTTTCATAAATTTCATGCAAAATTCATACATGATTGATTTGATTTATTTTATTCTCTCTATGTGCACGTCTTAACTTTCCAGGATTTTTCTTCAGAAAACCTCAGAGCTTTTCTGAATCCTCTCTTTCCTTCTCTGCTGCAGCCCCTCTGGTCTATTGGCACATGCACTACTTTCAGTAGTTTAGTCTCCTTACTTCCAATATCAACATTGATCATCATTTTAAGAATGGCACCATGGTTCAAAAGCTCCTTAAGTGCCTTTTGTTCTGATCATACATAGAATATTCAAAATTTGTAAGATCTTCAACAGTTTAAACTTTTCTAGGTTCATTTCTCATCATTCGAACAGTTATGACATACAATAATGATGACCTTTATCACTGTACTTAACATTCTCCTCACATAGCATGCAATATCTTGCTCCTTCAAATTTACTGTTATAATACATTCTATCCATAGACTGAAGTTCTGTACAACCTTCAAAACCTACCTCAAATTATGTCTTTTTCAAGAAGGTTCACCAGGGAGTTTCAGCTTCCTATGGTCTCCATTCAGAAGGGAACAATGATGTAATGGAAAGTGTGTGGACTTGGGGATTTTATAAAGTTGGCTTCCAGTCTCTACTAACTTTGGGATAAGAAGAAAGCTGGCCTGAGAGAGATCTGGGCTGCCCACTGCAAATAATACATTCCACATTACTGACTGTCGCTTGCCCTCTGCAAACAAGAAGGGCAATAAAAACATTAAGGAGTGGATTTGAAGTCTTCTTGGCACAAGTTCTATCTACTGCTATACTGATTGTCTGTGTGGCTTTGACTTCAAACACTTCATCCAGACTCTTTGAGATTCTGACCCCAACCCCCCTCAAATTCCATATATATTCTGATTCTCCCCCGGATAGCTGCTGATACCTCTCTGCTGTCAACCTGCCTGCATGCAGGTGAATAGAAGCTGATTTTTCCCACAGCCTCAGTCTCTGGGTGTTGCTTCATGCCACCACTACCTAATGGCTACTTTATTTAAAAAAAAAAAAAGAAAAAAAACTTTTAAAATTTTATTTATTTATTTATTTGGTATAGGGTCTCACTATGCAGCTTAAACTCATAGTGACCCTCTTGTCACAGCCTCCCCAGTGCTGGGATTACAGGCGTGCACCCCCATGCCCGGTTTCAGTGGCCCTACTCAGTGTGCCCAAGGTGAGGCTGACACAACTACTTTTGATCTTGGCTTTCTTACCTCTAAAACAGCAATAATGCAGCTTACCAAAAAGTTGAACAGGAACTCTTCAACAGTAAGACTGACGTCACTAGGAGACAGCTAGTCTAATGGTATCAAGAACCTTGAGACAGTACGTGAAAGAATATCACTCAGTGATATCAAATGTTAGCTGTGGTTCAGATACTTTAAAATGAAGAACAAGGACCAAGACAAACACAATCTGTGGATTCCTGGAGCTCACAATCCAGCAGCTAACACCTCAGCCCATTCTAGTCCTTCATGTTGCAGAGTCAAAAACAAGAATTGTTTAGATTAATTAATATAACTCATGACTGACACCTTTGCAGCCATGAAGAGTAGCCCACATTAGTTCTTTGGTATACTGTCAAACTAATTGAAACCTCTAATTGGTCTAGCCAGTAGCAATACAGGATCAGAATGAGAAGAAGATTCAAAGGTTTGAGGAACTCAGACTGTACAGCCAGATGGATCAAACTCTAAAAGGAGAAGTCTGATTGTCTTCAAGTGAGGAAAGACAACATATGGGATAGTGAGCCCAGGGGACATAAAACGATCTTCTGCTATTTTGTTTGTCTTCCTGAAGAATTTGTGGAAGAAAATGTTACTAAACACTCCTGTCAGTCTCCCAGGGAGGGATGGCCAGGCTTACCACAGATCTCTGTAGAAGGTGAGGTCTCATGGTGAAGCCTGCAGTGTTGCTCAGAGGTACATTTTGAGCAAAAATGAACTGGACTGGGGTTCTGCTTTTAGACAAAGTAGCAGCTTGGCATCAAAGACCAGATTTCAGTGTTAAGACAAAAGAAATGTCATTATTTTTGCGTGTATTTTAAAACTGTGTATGGTACTTCTATAAAATTCTATGTTTGTTCATGTATAATTAAATTTCTTATAGGCTGAGACAAGGTTGTTAGAGCATCATACCCTATAGACTGTGTATTCTGATGTATGGCTTAAGAACGGCATGAACTACCTCCTTTATTCCTGAACAAAAAATATACATAATGTTTAGGCATCATTTGCACACTAGATAAGCTCCCTTATTATATAGTTGCTTAGGGTTGAAAATCATTATGTGAAATGCAGACGTTAGTGACATGTGACTTAGAAGAGTACTAGTTTGGAATGAGAGGGAGGGTTGAAATTTTATGTCTACTTTGCTGGTATCCATCTGATAGGCAGATGTCAAATAAAAGAGAAATACCTGACACATAGGTTAGGTATGAGTAGAAGAAAAAAAATACAAAAGTAAGATAACCTTAGAAAAATACTACTTTTTCACTCTGCAGGTCATGTAGCCCCTACAAACCTGAAGCAGATGAGGTAATCGTCATACATTCTTTATGGCTCTTGTTCATGGCTGTCTGCCCATCACTGTGTTCATTCTGAAAAGGATTTGAGGTGGCTTGTGACAAACATGGCAAGGCAACAATAAAAATAACAGAAACGGCAAACATGTATAGAGGGAAGCTGAGGTCAATGTAGAGGACAAGAGAATATGAACTTAAGCCAAGGGTATTATTCACCCACAGAATGCAGGATTTAGGGAGCTGTATGCCTGCTCTAAATGGGGTAAAATAACAACGCTGAGTTTTCTTACATAAGTGTTTGAATTTTGCAGGTATATTCTGTTTCCTTGGAAAATTCAACTTCCTTAGAACATGAAGCCAAAAGAGAATCTGGAGAGAAGGAGGAATACATTAGCATTTCTTTAGGTACACTGTCCTGTTTCCTTAGGTCTAACACAGCAGCACATTGCTGACTTAAAATGGTTGCTTGCAGTGATTGATTCCTGCAGAATAGTCCTCAGGGGGATTTTTGCTTTCATTTTATCTTGCTACTATCTCAATGTTTTTGTTTTTGCTTCTTTTTATCTATTTAAAATCTAATTCCGGTTCTTTGTTGGATATTCATCAAAAGCTAGTTATTTCTTAGATTTGCTGGGAATGCTCATTAAAATATAAGATAGTTAACTTGTTCATACCTTCAAAAAAATCATTGGGGAAAGAAATATATCCAGTCATTGAAAGTAATAAAAGTTTAGCTATCAAATAACTCCACTACACTTTCATATTGAAATTTTGTGGAAGAAAAATGAAGAGTGTTGGAGCTCAGAGGCCTAAAAGTTGTGCAGTTTAAAGCTAATAAAGGCAGGCATGCGCAGGTGTGTTGGGAAGCAGGCAGTTGTGTCTCCTGGATTCAACAATAAAGCTCACTCCCTGGGGAAGTGTGTTTTTCTTTTCAATTTAAAAAATGATTTCCTAGTGCTTGTAACTCATAAATGATAGGTTTTGACGGTGTGGCAGCAGAGAAACAGGCAGAAGGAAAAACGGAAAGGGGCTTCATTATCTTGGAGGACACGGAGAGAATTTCAGAAGATAAGGAATTTTCTGAATTGGAACAAAGGGAGGCTGAGGCTTTTGTAGGCTTTTGCCAGGGGTGAGGTTTGAGGGGGCTGTTTAGATACCTGAGGAGTTGACTGGGGCTTCCTTGAGGTGGCAGGAAAGGTGAAAGGAAATGAATTGGAGAAGAAGGGGGAAGGTGGGCTCTGGGAAGATAAGCTGTTGCTTTAAGGGCTTCAGCCATATTGGATGACCATAATAATTCAGCAATTCATACTAGGGCCATAACTTATCAAGAAAAGTGTCAGGGGGCTGGGGAGATGGCTCAGTGAAATAAGCACTTCCTTGGCAAGCGCAAAGGCCTGAGTTCAATCCCCAGTTCTGCCAAAAAAAAAAAAAAAGTGTCAGACTGACAATTTTGGAGCCTCAAATTTCTTCATGCAATACAAGAATGGCCCTGGAGGAAGGAAATTTACAACTCACTAACATAACAAATATTTCTAAGACTTAAGGGCATAATTAATTAGGGCATTATAGCCATTCAAACAAATGCTAAAATTTTTACATGGCTCTGACTAAGTATATGAAGCTTGTATCAGAAGAGGAATGAGTAAATTCCTAAGAGATACAAGTAGCTTTTCCCAGTCAACCCAATTATTGCTTCTAGAAGTTATTAGGTTCAAAGAGTATTTAAAATGGCTGTGTGTGAGGTAGTACTTTTAAGAGAAGACAATTAGTATGATCTCTAAGAGATTGTGTTCCATTAAAATAAGGTCTCCCTATGTTTATAGCAGCACAATTTGTGATAGCCAAATCTTGGAAACAACCAAGATGCCTGTCACATGAGGAATGATTGAAAACCATGTGTTATTTTAATACAATGGAGTGTTATTCAGCTATAAAGAATGATAAATTTGAAGCATTTATATTATAAATTGATGCCACTTGAAGATATATTCATAAGTGAAATAAACCAGACCCACATGTGCAAATATCATATAGTCTCCCTAGTATAAGAATTCAAAAGAAGAAATACAAATAGAAAGGTATAACACAATTAAAAGGAAAGCAAGAACTTGAGGATTAGACAATGAGGAGAGGGCAAGGAGAAAAGCTAGAAACCAGAACAGGGACAAAGCCATGCATTTATATGCACAAGATGGGTAAGGCAATGATCCTGAAAAACATCAGCAGGTTTTTGAAACTAGCAGTTAATTGGTAGGATTCTCACCCTGACTGATACCTGTGAACCAAGCAACTGCACTGAAGATAGCAATGTGTAATGGAAGGGTCACGCTTGGAATGCCTATTATTCTGGTCTTCTAAATACTTCTTGTCATGACATACCAATTATTACCATTCTGTCTCTCAAGTAAAAGTTTTTTTTAATGGGTAATAAATGAAAAAAAAAGACACAAGAAAAAAAAAGCCACAGAACTGTTTTGCTACAATGCTGTATATGGTTAGATTTCTAAATTTGTGTGTAAAAATATGTAATTGTTTACTCATATTCTTCAAATATTTTTCATTTTTAAATTTTTATCTCCATAGGGACTTAATGTTTAACATATTAATACTTGATGGAAAAATACCTGTTCCATGTTATGCCTAAGATGTTTGATATTCAGACAGATAGTGATATTAAACCCAACTGCATATGTTGTATGGTAATAAAAAGCTTCTCTTCTGGAGGCTTAACAACCCAAGTTTGCAGACCAAAAATTAGAGAAATAGAAGGGCTTCAAGGACAGCCAATATTCTAAGTGTACCCTTTCAAGGTCAGTAAAGATTCAGGACATAGAAGAACCTATAATGTGTCATCATGTAACTCAGTTGTGTCCAAAATTTTCTGATCAAGGAGATTATGGTGCCACAGAGCAATGTGATCGATGATGTAGAGTGTGCCTAAGGAGAGTCATATGGAGAGAAAATATTCTTTCAGGCTTTCACAGAGAGCAAATTGGTCAAGCAATGGCCATGACTAATCCACATGGCTGACACTGACAAAGGATCTACAAAGTACAGCACAGGGTTATAGGATACATCCTGAGGGCACTTGACTGACATCAGATACAAAAGGTACATTTCTTGTTATATAGGTCTTCCTTTATCTTGGTCTTAACCATCCAGAAGAAAAGTATAAAAAGAAGGTATATAAAGTAAAGCCTTATTAATATGCTGAGCTGTGAAAGGCTCAAGTCAACAATTTCTGAGGATAACCCACTAATATTGTGGACTGCTGGACTGTGTTGGATTGTTTTGCTGAATTCATGCACCTATAGTATTTTGATGCCAGTGGCATACCCATTTTGACAGGACTAAACAAAAAAAAGGGATACAAAGGAGGGACCATTCTGTATCTGTATATGCAGAATAATTAGAATAGATATACAGCTACTTTCACTTAATTCAATGAAAAGAAATACTTGTACTAATAGTGTTTGAACAGGATATCTTGTCTCCTTCTTGTACTATGGATAACCACTAAGAAGATAACAATGTACAATGTATTAATTATTGAAACTGTCTTATTAATCAGTTTTGAAACTGTCTCATTGCTATTTGTTTCTCATTAAAATAAAATAAAATAATGAGGTTAGGCAAAAGCAAATAAAATAAAATAAGGTCTCACCAGTTGACTACAGCTAGTAGATTTGGAAGACCTAGAGTTTGGCTTTGAATCCTCTGTAAGGAAGGAAAACCCAGATTTCTGATAATTTTGCAAATTGGGCAGAAACATCTTTCTAAAAGAAACTAGTATCATTCAAGGTTTCTCATTATCTCTAAAAATTATTTTGCAGTACCAGGGAAACAATAAAAATAAACAACAAAATGTTTAAAAGATTACATGATATAAATAAAATCCATCAGAAAATGTGGACAATGGAAAAAGACAGCAGCTTCAAATATTAGAATAATTAGACATATATTCTAATTGAAACCTTATTTTTTCGTTTCTCTTTAAAAATATAATTAAGTTTTCCAATTCTTGACCATTAGGGTATCATTCTACTCACTTGGACCTCTTTTTAGTTTCTTTAAAGATTGTTTCATAATTTTCAAGTTTAAAATGTTGTACTATTTCCCTTAAATTTATTTCTAGGTATATTATGTTATTTTGTTCTTTTTGATGTCATGGTAAAAGTAGTTATTTCCTTAAACTTAATTTTCAGATTTTTTCCATCATTAATTCACAAAAATAAAACATTATTTTTATATACTGATTTTGTACCTTCTACTGTGCTAATCCTATTTAGTATTTCTAATAATATTCTTTTTCTGTTACTCTTTAATGATTTCTTATAGCTTTCTAAATATAAGGCTACATCAACTCCTGATGTAGTTTTAGTTCTTCATGGCCACTGAAGAAGCTAGCAAGCTAGTTAGTTATTTCATAATTGCCTGGGTTACGACCTTCAGTGTAGTGTAGAACAGATGTGGTCCAAATAAACACTGTCTTGTTGCTGACCTGAGGAGGAGAATGTTCACTCTTTCAGCACTAAGTATGACATCTGCTGCTGAACCTCATGAAGTTTACAAAGGATAAAGTCAATAATAAAAGTATAAATGAGTTAACTAAAAATGTGCCAAAGATCTCAATAGACATTTTCCTGAAGAAATATGCATGTGGTAAGAGGCACATGAAAAGATGCTGAACAGCACCAACCACCTGGAAAATGCAGACAGAAATGATAATGAGGAGGCTGGGCATTGTGGCACACACCTGTGATCCCAGCTACACTGGAGGCTGAGGTAGGAAGATTGCAGATTCAAAGCCAGCCTGGGCAATTTGATGACCTCTTTTTCATTATAAAATAGATGACCAAATGACTAATGGATGGAAATATGTACATACATACATACCAACACACAGAGCTGCTATGCAGCTCCATGGTAAAGCACTGACTAGCACATCTAAATCCCTAGGTTCAATCCCCAGGGCTGCAAACAAAACAAAACTATAATGGGATACCACTAGAATTGCTACAACCAAAACATGAACATCAGCATTGGGACATGGAGAAATTAGAACTCTCCTCCAATGCTGGCAGGCAACTGAAATGGTGCAGACTCTCCTGTAAGCAATGCAGCAGTACTTCAAACGATGAAGTACTGTCACTGCATACCCTGGCAATTCCATATGAAAACATACATCTGTAGAAAAACTGGTATGCAAATGTTCACTGGGGCACTATTTGCAAGGGTAGAAAGGTGGAAATAATCCAAATGCCTGTCAATTGGTGAAGGGGAGAAGAAATTATGTACATACAAAAATCAATGTGTGGTCACTCCACAATTAACAGCACGCAGAGCATTAGTGCTGTACAGTTCTGCACCTCACGTCTGTAGGGATACATGGAGAGGGTCCAGCAGCATTGCACATGCAATGGATTGCTCTAAAGGAGAAAAACTATGTGACCTGGAAGAGAGGAGGAGAAGAGAATAAATTTCCCAACTTCAACGTCTTCCTATGTCCACTCTACTGCTGGCGCCTTTCATTGAACAAACCAAACCATGGGTGAGAGAGCAAGGGAGTACTTTGATGACTCTCCCTGAGTGGATCCTCCTGAGGCCTCAGGCAAGGCAGGGAGGAATGGAAAGTAGAACCAATGGAGCCAGTGGATCACCAGGGTGGGTGGGGGAACAAATAACAAAATAATCCAAAACAAAGACAGTAGCTAAGAATTAGAACAGAGAACCAGGCAAGGAGATAGCATTCAATGGGGTAGTATTTTTCAACCAAAATGTCTAAGATCTTTCATTAAAAGCAATGACTATTTAACTGGATACTAATGTGCTTCAAGCATATTTCTTTACAAAAAAATACTTCCAAAACACAAAGATATAAGTCTATTGCCAGGGAAAAGTACTAATGAATTATACAACAAAACATGATACTCAAATGATACTCATACCAGCTGAAGACTCAAAGACTCATTAGGAGATGAAACACATCAGAAAAGGTTAAGATTCAATTTGTTGAAGAAAGCAAATACTTGTAAATTTATAAAATAGTACACTATTTAGTCCCAGAAGACAGCCTTAAAATCAATAAATCAAAAACAGAATACATAGAGCAAAAACAAATAAATAAATCCACAATCCTAGTGTGGGATTTTAACATAACATCTCCCAGAAAAGCATAGAACAAGCAAATAAAAATTTACTAAAAATTTAGATTATGTATTTATTTAGTAGCATTGGGGATTGAACTCAGGGCCTTGTACATTCCAGGTAGGTGATTATGCTGCTGAACTATCCCCCCCTTCCCAGAATTTAGATAATTTAAACAGTATGGTTATCATATTTTACCTAATTATACACATAATAAAAAAATACAATAAATCAAACAACTGAAGAAAACATCTGTTCAAGCACACACACAGTATGTAAATTGATCATGGCTGGGCCATAAAACAACTTTCACTAAATTTCAAACAACTGAAATAATTTAAAATATATTCTGTGGTAACAAGATAGTTTTATACAAAAATCAACAAAACAATTGTAGCTTGAACAACTTCTAACAAAATGGGCACTATAAAATGTTCTGATCTGAAAAGTAATGGAAATGTGGCATTGAAAATTGAAGAAAAGCAGTTATACTGGGAGGTAAATATATATTTTAACATAAATATTAGCACATAAAGACTGTACACACCAATGAGCCAAAAGCACCCAGGTAAATTGAAAAAGAAAAGAAATAGCAAATAAACTAAAAAGAATAGAAGAAAAATAGGTCAGACAAGATTATGATAAAAAATTAAAGTAGAATACAACAAAAAAACAAAAGTCATTCTTCAAGAAACTTAAAAAATTCATAAACTCTGCCAAGCAGTACCAAGAAAGAAAAGAATATAAATATTCAGGGTCTGGAATAAGGAATGGGGTATAACAATGAATCCCTCATATATTAAAAAGTGATGAGGGAGAAAAAAAATGAGTAAGTTTCTGCAAAAACACTTAACATTTTAGGTGGAGACAAATTCCTCCCCAGAACACTGTCTGTCAAGACAAGAATGCTGAACATATTTATTGTTGGGCATGTCCTTAGGTACTAGATATGTGTACACTGTTTTGGATAATTTTTTAAAATTTCATTTTCTATCATTCATTGTACTGAGGAAACCAACTTATTTCTGTGTACCTTTATTCACATAGTCACTTTAACCTATCAACTCTAAAAATTTACCTGTAAATGTAGGTCTTAAACATATTGAGTTTTTACTAAAAACTTTCCCACAAAGAAAATTACAAAGCCAAGTGCCTTTGTAAGTACACTTTACCAGCGATTAAGAAAGAAACAATACCATTTTTACATAAAAATTTCAAGGAAAAAAAAAGAAGAAACACACTGCATGCCTTAAGAGACTACTATAATCTTCATATGAGAGAGGAAAATAACAGGCCAGTCTCAGTGATGAACATTGGTGCAAAAACTTGCACACAAAACATCAGCCAATTTGTAAAAATACATCAAAATGAATAGTATTTATAAATGTGAACCCAAATTAATTTTAAAGGATGATGAAGAAAAATACAATCAGCTTGGCAGAGGCACAAATTAGTTTAACAATATTTAATATTCAGATTCTTAGCAAATAAGAAAAATAAGAACAGCTTCCTTCCCTATCTGACGAAGGACCTTTATGATAACTGTATGATAATATTATATGCAGCATCTACCTTTAGAAATCAGGAATAAAACTAGGATCTGTGCTGTTGAAACTTACATGTAAGATTTTCCTCAAATTTCTAAGCAATGTAGTAAAACCAGAAAAAGATATAATAACTATATGTAAGAAGAAGACAGACAAGTAAAACTGCCATTATTCAGATAATATGATTGCATACATTGAAAACTTCAAAATGTTTACAGGTAAATTTTTAGAGTTGATAGGTTAAAGTGCCTATGTGAATAAAGGTACACAGAAATAAGTTGGTTTCCTCAGTACAATGAATGATAGAAAATGAAATTTTAAAAAATTATCCAAAGCAGTGTACACACATCTAGTACCTAAGGACATGCCCAACAATAAATATGCAAGACACTTAACGTAGGGAACCAGAATGCATCATTGCCACAAATTCAATACTCAAGCAAATGGAAGGAAATGATAATTACTTGCATTGAGACCATAACTAAAATATATTATTTCTCCCAACATGATTTACAATAAGCCCAATTAAAATCTCAGTAAGTCTCTGTAAAAGTATAAAAGCTAATTTTAAAAATAAGAAAATCAGGGCTGGGGAGATGGCTCAGTGGAATAAGCACTTCCCTGGCAAGTTCAAGGGCTTGAGTTCAATCCCTGGTTCCACCAAAAACAAAACAAACAAACAAAAAAAAAAAAAAAAAAAAAAAAGAAAATCGAGAAGAACAGGATAAAAAGTTATCCTCTAAATATTAAGGCTTGCTATAAATCATGACAGTTTAGGCAATGTGATATTGGCATTAAGATTGACAAACAAGTCAATATAATAGAACAGTGAGCTGAGAACAGACCCATATATAGATGGGTAATTGAATCTGACAAAGGATGCACTTGCTGAGCTGTAAGGAAAGGATGGCATTTTTAGTGGATAAGACATTACCTGTTTATATTGAAAAATAAAGCAACCTCTACACTTTCACACTTTACATCATAAAAAAAACTTGGTCTCAGGTGGATCTCATTTAAATGTTAAACACAAATTTCTAAGTAGGATATTTAGAATATAATCATGATATAAATAAATAAAATTGGCTATATTTTATCTAAAAATATTATCAGAAGACAACATTTATAGTAAGGCCCAGGATGGGAGATAATACTTAGAAGACATAAACAATAAAGCACCTGTAAACGGGTGCAGGGGTCGGGGTTCGATCCCCAGGCCTGCCATGCTGGCCCTGACCTGGGGCACACTGAGACAGCAATTGAGACTGGGCGTGGTGGCATGCACCTGTACTTTCAACTTTTAGGGGGCTGTAAACAGGCAGATCACTATGAGTTAGACCTTGAACACACTGTAGAGCCTTCCCTAAAATACAAATAAATAAATAAATAAGTCATAACCAAAAAGAGCTAGTAACTAAAGTATAAAAGGGCTATAAATGAATTTCAAAAGGATAATTATAAAATGGACAAAAGACATGTATTGCTATTTCTAAAAACTGGATATCCAAATGACTAATAAACCCAAGAAAAAGTACCTGATTTAAAAAAAAAAAAATTTAACATTCTCACACCTTGGAGCTTGACTCTTAGTTTCTTTCTTTTCAGCCCACTCTAGGGGCAGGGCTGACGCAGCATATGGTACTGGGGATCAAACCTCAGTCCCTGTGCTTGCCTAAGCTTGCCTATGCAGGCACTTTAGACTGCTGAGCTCTCTCACAGGCCCAGTAAGTGATTTTAGTTATGAAAAAAATCAAGTTCCACAGTGAGCTTCTGCTTTGCACTCATCATGATGTCTGTTCTGAAAATTTTGATGAGCTAAGTGCCAAGGTCATTTGAACACACTCGTAAGTGAAATAAATCAAACCTGTAATGGAATCTGAAGGGTACAATAGATACTGTACCCTTCAGATAGAAGGGTATCTATCTTCAATAGATACTGGGAAGTTATTCAAAAGCAAAAAGTTACTGAGTTGAGGAGGACAGAAGAAGGAGTGGGGGAAAGAGATTTATCTATGTATGTAAGTAGGAAGGTTTGGACAACTGTACCATGCATTTCTGCTGGTCTATGGAAAGGAGCAGGTAATAATTTGTTTTGTCTCCTTTTTTCAGTTGTTTTTGCTTTTTTCTCTTTTTAAATTCTTATACACTTCTTTCCTCTTTCTTTCTTTGTCTTTTTCTATGTTTTTGGTGCAGGGTCTCACTATGCATGCAGCCCACATTCATAGCGATCTTCCTGCTTTTTGCCTCCCATGTGCTGGGATTACAGGCACGCGCCACCGCGCCCGGATTGCATCGCCGGCTCAGCGCACCCGAAGGTGGGGCCGGCGCGGCTGGGGGAACCAAGGATCGAACACTGGTCCCTGCGCTTACCTAAGCAAGCGCTTAGTCCGCTGAGCTATACCGCCGGCCCTTCCTCTTTCTTTCTTATTCCAATTTTCCATGCATATGTCTGATAATATGAATAACTGGTTAGAAGACAACACTATGTATTACAGCAAATGCTGTGAAATTCATATTTCTTTGTTAAGTGAAATTATGCATAACTTATAATTTTTGTTTTAATACTATTTTGTACTCTTCTTAAAAAAATCTTTAAAAATGAAAAACGACAAAAGGAAAAAACGAGCAACATGCAGTTTGTACTAAAGCAGAGAGTACACACATCATGACCCCATTTTCCACTCCTACTAGGTGGCTTCCAGAAATGTAGCAAGCTAAGTGTACAAATGAGCTGTGTTCAGGGATGGATACTAAGATTATGAAACTAGAGGATTTAATTACTATAAAAATCTGATCTGGGGGGACCACCTGCTCAGGGTCCCTCCCCTGTCTCTCTCTAGGATGGGAGTTTCCCTCCCCAATAAATATATTCTGCTAAAAAATAAAAATAAAAAAATAAAAATCTGATTTGATGGAGCATCTGAATAGCTGACCATAATCCATTTCAAGACCTGATGTGTGTGTGTTTTCCTTGTGGTAAGTTATCATGTTT
>PVKA01012090.1:5617-40653 GCA_004027165.1 Ctenomys sociabilis | reverse complement strand
CTTTGCAATTTGACAGGCTCACATTCAAAGGGAAAACAGCCACCCAAGGAGTGAGTGGTCCTGCTCTTTTTTGCAGTAGGTCTGACAGAATCCTGCACCTTTCATAGTGCATACTTTTTATTTAGAATGATTTATTAGCCTCCTTGACATGAAAATTTGTTTATTTGCTTCAAAAAATGTGAATGACCCAACTCTAATAATTCTTGATAGAATTTTTCAAGGTATTTATGGTAGTAAATTCAATGTTTAATGCCAATCTAAAAAACAACTAGAGGGGCTGGGGGCTGGGGAGATGGCTCAGTGGAATAAGCGCTTCCCTGGCAAGCACAAGGGCCTGAATTCAATCCCCAAAAACAACTGGATTGGGTTAGCCAGATAGCTCAGTGGATTAAAGTACCTGCTTAGGCAGATGTAGGGGTTGGAGGTTCGATCCCCTGCTGTGCTGGCAAACACCTGTCCCTCACTTGCAGGGAAACAGCCATTGAGACTGGGCATCTGGGCATCGTGGTGCATGCCTGTGATCCCAGAGCTTGGGAGACTGAAAAACAGGAGGACCACTATGAGCCCGATTTGTGTAGTGACACCCTGTAGACCTATCAGTGTAGTGAGACGCTGTACTAAATACATTAAAAAAAAAAAAAAAAAAAAAGACAACTAGATTATCATTCTCAGAGACCATGTCTTTTGGTATTTTCGTCCCTTGTCAAAGCAGCCATTAAAATTTCTACCCATGGGGTTAAGGGAAAGGTTTAGGGTCTGTAATTCAACGGAGATCTCTTTCTAATCTGCATATTCTCCCTGGAGTTTAAGAAATTATGCTGCTTAGTGTAGCAGGCCATACAATTGGGACACTATTTCTGGTGATTCCAAAGATATAGTCTCCATGTATCATCTTCTCTAACAGGAAAACTGGGAGCCTGCTCCTGTGTGTGTGTGTGTGTGTGTGTGTGTGTGTTTTAGGTGAGATGTTGTTGGGCGTGGGAATGGTCCTACGTCAGCCATTAGCTCTGTTATTACAATGCTCAAACCCTATCATTCTGATGGGAAATGCCTGCAACAGAGTTTTGGATAAATCAAGCTAACGATAATGACTACACTTTTTCTTTGGTTTATTAGCTGTTTGGTACCAGGAATCAACTGACAGCCTCACGCTTGCCAGGGCCTCTTGCTGTGTTTCTTTACTTCAACTTATCTGTACACACATTCATTTCAACTTTGCTGGAATGACCTCACAGTGTACATGGTTGCTTTTATGAAATGAGTACACTCATTTCAAACCCACATAGAATTCAGATCATAATGTTCCTAGCGCATATCCTCAATACACATTAGCCAGCACCACAGTATTCATTTTCTCTCTCAAGGGACCAGCCCATTCGTCCTGGCTTGGACACTGGATTGCAAGCAGCACCTTGGAGACGATAACTTCCATTGTGGAGACCCCGGTAACCCCCACACTCTCTGGGCCTTCATTTCACTGTGAGGAAAAGAAGAGCTGGACGCACTAAGTTCTTGGACTCTCGGGCTCCATCCCTCCGAGAGGTACCCCCGTTTCCTTCCCGAACTTAGCGCCCCCTGGGGGTCGCCGGAGTCGGTGTGGGGTCGGCGGGGAGAACGCGCGCTGGGGAGCGGATAGATGGCTTTTTCAGGAGTCCTTGTTTACCTTTCCTGGGGCAGAGGTTGTGGAGTTCACAAAACCTAATGAAACAAACGTCTGGGACAGATGCTACCTAATTTGGTCAAAGAACAAAGCGCGTGTGAAACGTGAGGAAATCCTGGGCGGTGTCGGGCGCCAGGCACACTTCGAGAGGGGCGGACACGGGCGTCTCCGCGGTGGCGCGGCGCCGCGCCGCGGGGTCTCGGGGCGGGCGCAGAGCAAAGCCCGGCTCTCTAGGCCGGGGTCCGCGCTGCCCGGGGACCCGCGCCGCCCCGCCGCGGCCCCCGGCTCCCGCCCTCAGCGCCACAGCGAGGGGGCCTCTCGCCCGCGGCCCCCTCCGCCAGGAAGCCGCATCTCTAATTCCACGCACTTCCAGGTCCTGGAAGTCCCGAATCCCAGGAGTCGTCTCCGGGGCCCGCACCCGCCTCCCCTGCCCGACTCCCGTCCCGGAGGAAGGGCAGCCACGCCCCGTGCCGTCCCGGCGGCTCGTCGACGGCTGAGGCGGCCTCTGGTCCTGGGGAAGGGCGCCCTGAGACGGAGCCCGGCTCGCTCCGTCGCGTCTCTGCCCGCGCAGGGTCGCAAGCTTAGGCGCGAGCGAGGGAGGCGGGCCGCGGGGACCGACGCCAGCGCCGCGAGCGCTCCGCCCCGCCCCGCCCCACCTCCCCTCCCCCGCCTCGCACGCCGCTGTGCCGCGAGACCGCGCCGCGGGGCCGGGAGCGCTAGCGGGTAGGCGGCCGCACCTGCACCGTGGCGCTCGGGCACCTCGCTTCGGCCTCCCGGGCGCCCTCTCCGTTCTCGCCGGGCTGCCCGTGACGGCCGGGACCCTCGCCGGCGACCATGACCACTTCGCCGCAGGACGGGCAGAGCGCTGTGGGCAGGGCGGCTGCCCCGGACCCGCCGCCGGCCGCCCAGGTGCGCGGCGCTGCCGGGGGGACGGGCGACGCCCACGGCTCCGCGCGGGCCCGGGCCCCGGCCCCCGCTCCCGGCCTCGCTCCCGGCCCCGGCCTCGGCCCCGGCCCCGGCCCCGGGCTACCCGCCCGGGCGCTGCGCTCCGCTCCAGTCTCGCCCCGCGGCGGGGCCGCGCACAGGTAGGCACCGCGCGGCGGGAGCGTCCCGCCGGGTCCGGCCGGGTGCGGGGCGGTGCTGGGGGGAGCCGGCGCCCAGCCGGGCCAAGTTTGTGAAAGTCTCTGAAGACAATTCCCTTTGAGCTGGCTCTTGCCGGAGCGGCAGGACATTGCGATCTCGCAACGCCTCATTATAAATAGCATCACCGTTTCATTGAGCGCTCCGCCTCGGTCGCGCCTGCCCCTCGGCGTGAGCCCGGAGGCCAAACTCCAGACTGAACACTCTCTGCTGCTGCTGCCTGGCCCTGCCTTGTTGGAAAAATAAACAGTCGTTTCTGTTCGATATATTTAAAAAAATCGAAGGGTAGACGAGTTCACCACCCACATAGTCTCTCAGCGACTCTGGAGAAGCAGAGCTTGGATTTGAGCAGTCTTTAGTGTTGAGCAGGCAAGAATGGAGGCTTTAAAAGGTTCCCGGTCTTGTAGCATTCAGCACACAGCATCAAGAACCTTTAGAGTTGCACACTTCAGGAGAGAGAGAAAGAGAGAGAGAGAGAGAGAGAGAGAGAGAGAGAGAGAGAGAGAGAGAGAGAGAGAGAGAGAGAGAGAGAGAGAGAGAGAGAGAGAGAAGACTGCACAGGTACAAAAATCTGTGGTCCTTTACATTCATACATTTAAATAGTACTTTTTTTTTTTTTCCTTTTCAAGATTTTCAGAGTGCTCCGACTTTAGTGAAGTTGAAAGTACTCTCCAGAGGACTAGAGTGCATTTATACAAGCAAGTTCTAATAACTTACCGCCTTAAAAATACTGCCTTGCTGTTCAGTTTCTATAAGCACTTGAAAAGCTAGCAGATTGTGTGTGAGCAATATTGTGAATGAAATTTGCAGTGAGGTGAACCACAGCTGTAATTAATAAACAGTAACTTCCAAAAGTGATTAGAAAAATACCAGAGGGATAAATTTGCCAGAATGTAATTCTAAGACTTTGTCAATTTAGTGGGTGTATAACACTATAAATCCTCAGGATAATTTTTGCCCTACTAATTATAATAGTTCAAATTACTGCTTCAGAAAGTTATCAAAAGTTCAGGAAATATGCTATCCACACCTGCTGATTTTTTTTTCAAAGTTTGAAGAAAGAATAAAGACAGGAGTGCTATAGATTTATTTATGTCAGTTAAAGTATTTCATTTTGATCCTCCGAAAGTACACCCACAGGGCTTTCCTCTAAGAGTTTTTATGTTAGCATTGTTGCTAAGTGGTGTGTTGGCTTTAACAACGCTTCTTAATCCTGACAGCAATTATATTTTACATGCTGTTTTATGTAAATTACATCCTATGTTCCCTTGGTGTAGGAGAAAAAAGAAAGATCTTGATGTTCTGGAAATGCCATCTATTCCAAATCCTTTTCCTGAGCTATGCTGTTCTCCATTTACATCTGTGCTGTCAGCTGGCCTGTTTCCCAAAGCAAATTCAAGGAAAAAACAGGTATGCATTCTAAATTTTTTAACTGAAATGCCTTAGGAGATCTAAAATCAGATAGTCTGTATGATTTTCAGTACCTTAGAGTATTTACAAAAGAATTATTATGGCCTATGCAAAATAACTACTGAGTGACATAGTCCTTAGGGATTGCTTTCCTTTTAAGACCTCAGTTTTCTCAATTGTGTAATGGGAATGTTGAAGGTTACTTCTTAGGGTCTTGTGATGGGTTAAAAGAACAGATAGGATAAAAAAGAGAACAGATTTGAACTACGGTGCTTGGGAGCTATTATCCCTTGCTGGGTAGGGCGGAGACTTGCGTGTGATCTTAGAGTCTCACGTTTAAATCAGGAATTGGAAGTGGGTGGGGCCCGGGAATCCGGTGGCAAGGGGGTTGTCTGGTTTCTTTAATACTTCTCTCCTTTGACTCATGTTTCTCCCAAGTCAGCTTCATTTGCAAAAGGAAAGCGATGCTGTGAATCTGGTAAAAAAATTAATTGGAGTTTAGGGTTCCACCTACTTTCTTAATCTGGGTAAATTCTGCAGTTTAGATGCTTTGACTATAGCATGACTATGCATGACTTGTAGGTGGTGATTAGAAGACAGACTTTCTTTTTCTCTCTTTTCAGGATTCTAGCTGGAGACTGACTTATGGAAATTAGATTATAATGCCCAAGTAACTAAGAGGGGATTTATCTTGATTTTTTTTTTTTTTTTTATATTTAGTACTACAATGCCTCACTACACAGATCAGTCTCATAGTGATCCTCCTGCTTTCAGCCTTCCAAGCACTGGGATTATAGGCATGTTCCACAACATGTAGTCTCAGTTGCTGTCCCAGTGCACCATGGGGGTGGAGCTGGCAGGGCAGGCCAGGGAACCCCTGTCTCTGTATCTGCCTAAGCAGGTGCTTTAGTCTGCTGAGCTATCTGGTCAGCCATTCATTGTACATTTTGAGAAAAAAAATCAGTGTATCCTAGAATAATCACTCTTGTCATAGAATTTCTTCCAGTTTTGAATGCACAAAACAATACTCATTTGACAGAATGTACCTGTTCTTACAAGGGTAGAAGCAAAATTAAGCAGCAGGATACTTGTAATGTGGAGAAGATTAATTATCAGCAAGACAGAAGACGGTTATTTTTTCCATCTGTTGTGCTCTTTCTTTCTTCTGTACCTTTATTATCTCTGATGGGTATGTTTAGACCTTTATATGGAAAAAACACCCTAGGAAGTAGATGAATTTTTGGCAATGTGTAGCAAGAATAGGAACAGAAAATGTGTTTTGATGGAGCCTAGTATATACTTTAGGGGGTATAGGAGCTTGCAGCCTAATTGGACAATAATTTGCATTGGGAAGGCAGACAGAAGGAGGATTCTTGAATGCTTTCATATCAAAATGAGATTTGAAGTCAGATACTAAGTGATAAGCAACTCTACTGAAGCATGTAAGCCCCTTGAGAGTCTATGTTTTAGGGGAGCATGTAAAATGGAATTAGGGGTAGTTGTAACTGGGTGCCATGGGGATGGGAAAATTGATTCTGGATTGTCCCTGTCACTAAAATGGAAAAAAGGAAATGTCTGATGATGACAGAATAGATATCTGTGGGAATTGAATAGGTAAATGCATGGCCTGCTGTGTTGCTCATACCATCGTAGCCCACCTATGGCCTCTATTTAAACAAAATGGACGTCTGAAAGATATTTTCCAACCAGGGGTTTGACTCTGGGCAAGAGAGGGGTAGTGGTTGAACAGAAGAGAGGAGAAAGAAGTCTATGTTGACTGTTATTTTTATTTTTGTTGAAGACGACGCCAAGCCTAAGAAGAGATGTGCTAATTGGCAAGGTTTATTTTGAATAGAAAACGGGACTAGGTGTTGGTGCCTTAATACTAGGCAGGACTAGGTGGACGCAGACCGAGAAGTGGGGAGGGAGAGAGAGTGAGTCTCAGGGTTAAGATGGCGTGTACTCCAAGAAGCTCGGTGCGCAGTCCTCAGGTGAGAGGTGGATGTTTTAGGATATAGCAGCTTCCTTTTTGGGGGGTTTAGGTGGAACTAAATGGAAAATAGGAAAAGAATGATGCGTTGTTATTGACTCCAGTAGGTTCCTGCTCTGGCCTCATGTGCTGTACCCACCTGTGTAGTCCTGGCCCGATTTCTAGGGGATCCCGGCTCGAAACACCAGGGTCCTGTGCTGATCTCTTCTTAGGCCCAAGGATGAGGGTGGATATGAAGTGCTGTGAAGGAGCAAGGTCCATTTTGCTGCCTTGTTTATTACCTTTTCCCCCGTGCAGACTTCGCATTTAAAACCGACCCTTATGTTTTTTTTCTGCATGCTCAGGCCTTGGGAATAAGTGAGGGTTGGAGAATAAACGACTGTCAGTAATTTCCCTGAGCTCCACGTCTTTGTGACACACATATCCATTTTACAACATAGTATTTCTGACCTAATTATCTCTAACTTTCAGTTGAGATGTTGTAAATGATTGTGTGTGATTACATGTTGAAATATTGTGTATTACAGTTGAAATATTGTGGATGTCTTTTTTTATTCTCTTTCATTTGATTTATTTAGCCATTCCAGTTATCTTAGAATTTTTTTCTTTCCATAGGAAAAGTGGAGGATTATTATTATTTACAAATAAATGGCCATTTGAGAGAATCTAGAGTAGAAATAATAGATTTCATTTGCCTTTCAAAATCATAGTCCAAAATCGTTTTATAGACCTTTTTATAAAACAGTTTAAGATCCCTGTTTTCTCTTTGGATTCCAATATGTATTCTCTTTAAAAAAAAAATCCCTACATGATGCCTGAGTGGCAAGGCACATTGACATCACAAATAGGCTATGCTTTATCTGTTTTGCAAATAACAAGTATATAACACTGTTGGCTTTTGGTATTATTTTAATGTGACAGCTAGAATGAGATTCTATATTCTCCATTTTCTCTTGTTATAATTACATATAATCCTATACCTGTGTTTTGTGCTTACTAGTAAAATAGAGCTTTAATATGTACCTCTGTTTGTATTCATGGGTCAGAGAAGTGATGTGTGTGTGTGTGTATACATATATGTATGTATATATATGTATATGTATGTATGAAAATGGCTTATGTTAGGGGTTTAATCTCTTTTATTTTCTAATTTCTGATGGAGAAAGAAGTGCTGGAAAAGCATCCTTTAGTCATGAACTCTAATAGTTTAGGTCTAAAATATCTCATAGGAGTGTCTGCTTTAAAGGAGAGCCTGCTCAGAGGAAGTGGATCCCTGGAACCTGGAGCTGGAAGGAAGGGGATAATCTTGTCCCTGTCCTGTCCCTCTTCCTCCTGCTTCCTGGCTACCCCAGGGGGAGTGGCTTTCTTCTGCTGAACCTTTCCACTGTACTTGGGACAAAGCAGCCTGTGGACTGAATCACCCAAAACCCTGAGCTGAAATAAACCTCTCTTCCTTTAAGTGGCAAGTGGGAAGTATTTTGTCCCAGCAATGAGAAAATGACTTATGCAAATTCAACTATTTATTACTTGATGAAAAAAAAAGAATGAGAGATCCTTGTGACCACTGCTGAGACAGTTTCTTGTCTCTAGTTAAATTTTATGGTTGGACAAGGCATGCGTAGGAATTCTGATTAATTGCTTCTTAGGACTGTATAGTATAGCTAATTGAGAGCAGAGCTTTGGAGCATCTTAGAGTAACACGTCATGATGGGGCCATAATTGATGTGCTTGGGCTGGGCTGCTCCGAACCACTAGTGGTTCAGGCTGAGGGAACATGTTTCACCCTAGTAAAAACTGTGTCCTGGACTGTTTAAATTGAAAGTGTTTTTTAAATCTTCTGGTTTAATTCCAGAATTTATTACTTATTCACACTGTGTACAGAGAGTCTTAGAAGTGCTAGCTGGCTAAAGGTGGCATAGCAAGAAATCTGGATTTCTTAAACTTTATAATGGGAATATAAAGGGACAGGAGAGCTGAGATAGGGACAGCTATCTCAGGGAGATAGCTCAGTGGAATAAGTGATTGCCTGCCAAGCACAGGCTCCTGAGTTCAATCCCTGGTATCCCAAAAAACAAAACAAAACATAATGGGAATATACAATTTCTAAGGCAACAAGGGCCAAGAAAAGTGGTGTAAGTGTTAAATGTGTATCAGTGTTGTTAGTCACAACTCTACCTGTTATACACAGAAAGCAGGAGTAACAAAGGCTATTTGTAAATATTCTGGTAAGGATCTGGAATTTCTGTCATGTCTTCTCCCTGAATATAGTTATCTCCATGGATTTTCTTCCTCTAATGTAAATCTCGATAAAATTGACATGAAAAAATCTTATCAAATTATTGGTTATATGAAGTAATATTTATTAGTGTCATTCATAAATATTTACTTATTTATTTATTTTTGCAGAACCAGGGATTGAACATCAGGCCCTTGCGCTTGCCAGGGAAGCACTTATTCCACTGAGTCATTGCCCTGGCCCCTATAACCAACTTTTATACATTGCCGACAGTGCATTGGTTATTATCTCACAAGAACAAAAGAATAGCAATTATGTCACTCATCCACATCCTGATATTTCAAAAATAGATTGTACAAAAAGTATAAGTGATCTGTCCATGTTCCCAAGGTTCAGATGAAAGGAAATCAAAGGAACACTATGTCTGTCTGTGCCTTGCTTCATCCCAGTATGTCTTGACTACTCTGTAGTGATGTTGCCTTCCTTAAAAGTAAAGAATCTCTCAGATAATTAAGGCATTCATTTTCCATATGCCTTTGGTTTCGGTTTCCTCTAGTGTGCCAGGCTCTTCCAAAGGATAAATATATCTCTGCCCCAAAGGCCTCTCCTGTCATTCCTTTGTGATACCAGTAATTAACCCAGTTTGTGTGTACTGAACTATATGTATGGTCCTAACGGGATCTGGTGTGGCTGCCACATTAACTGGACTCTCATATATTCATATGCAGTAAAGTCAGAAGAAGAGAGTTTATTTCTATACTCTCAAGTTTTTGGGCTTGGCAGTTCTTAAGATTTTACTCATTTCATCTATTCCTATTTCAAATTTATATTTTAATTATTTAAACATTATAAGTCAATCCTGGACATCTCATTGGAAGCCTATCTAGTTTTATGTGCATCTTTGAAAACCACATTTAAAATAATATAACCAAAATACCATTATTCCATAACAAGAATAACAATAATTCCTTAGTGTCATCTAAAACCATCTAAAGTCAAATTTTCTCAGTTGGAATGAAACATGAAATACTCAAATTACAAGCTGGTTATGTTTCAAAGTCTGCAGATTTAGCTACTTGGAACTTTGAATTCATTTCAGATGGAAAGGACATCATAAATTGTATTTAAGCCCTCCAAGCTACCTTACAAAATCCTATTTAATGTGAAATGAATTGCAAATATATATGCAGAAAGAGCAGTAGAAACAATACTTGTTCCTATTAGAATTCCAAAAAATTCAACTTTCTAACAACAGTTTTCTACTTTTGAATGCTGGCATTTAAGGAGTATCTTTTTTTTTTTTAGAAGAATTTCAAAATATTCAGATCTTTGTAGCAGTATTAAAATAGGCTTTAGAGCAGTGTTTTTTCAAAGTGTGGACACTAAACCACTTTCCTCAGAGTACTTGGATCTCTTATAAAACCCACTGAATGATAATGTCTTGGGGAAGGACAGAGGAATTTGACTTCTTGTACATTTTTGTCTTTCTCATATGTACAAAATCAGCACTACCCTTGTTCTCTCCTACTGTGAGGCTCTGTCAGTGTAACCTTTCAAAACTGTGGACAAATTCACTTCCTGTAGTTGAGTATAGCTTTGAATGAACTTTAGCTGATATTTAAGTGATCTGTTGATTATTTGGGGGAAACAGAACCTTGCATGAACTAGGCTGAAAGGTTGTGTTGTAATACCTCAAGGCCAGATGTTCATCGTCTCATGTGAGACTGGAATTGAGAACGAGGAAGTCAGCAGAAATCAAAGCAACTGCTTTCTCTCTTTTGCTCTCCCACGTGCATACCACGTATTCTCTGATTCTCTTTGCAAATTGCTTGTCTTTCTGACATTTCTCTGCAATCTTGCATGTCACTGGCCACCTTTGAATTTTTCTTCTATTAGTGGTTTAGTACTTGGTCACTGACTGGAGTCTATATCTGGAGAGAGATATTAGCCTGATATATTCAGCTATTACCAATCTTCTGTGACCAAGAGGACAGAGAAACCAGAGCTCTGTCTAGTCTTGGCATGTTCTGTGAGGAGGTGCAGGTGTAGTAGGCATGGCATAAGGAGGGCAGGAGGACATTGGGGACAACTAGTGTCCTGGGATTGAAATATTTTAAACAAAACAAAGAGTGCTCAAAAAAATTCTTGTCAGTATGTTTGGGTATGATGATCCACTGATGGGTTTGTCTGATCGCTTGTCTACTTCTTAGTGTCCAGTTCCTTTACTTTTGTTCATTTAGTTTACAGTAGACAGTAAGTGCCACCCTTAGCAATGGTTAGGTGCCTTGAGCATTGTCCTAAGGGTATATCTTAGTGAGATATTTAGCCTCAGATGATCAGGGCTACCAACTCGGGATCCTTTCCATTTTATGATGGTTAACTTCATTTGTAGAAGACAGCTGTCTCTTATTTTAAAACTTAAATCATAGAATATCTATTTTATGGGTCAGGCTTTTATTTTCAGTCTGAAGGTTACCTACAAGTTTTGGTTAATTCTCAGGCTATGTTTGCAGTTGAATCTTTATCTTTGTTTTGTTCTTTTCACTTTTTGGAAGCCCAGCTTCTGCTTTGGTTTTCCCTATGGGCCTATATTATGTTCTATCATGAGAGGAAAAATTATAGTCATCCATGGCTTAATATAAATGTGAATCTTAATGTAGGAAAAGAGTTCAACAGTTTTGTGGATAGTGTTTTGGAAAACGTCTTCTCATGGAACAGTAATAAACTGTATTGTGTAAGTATGTAGTGTATGTGTCTCAGCGGAGGTCAGCAGACTTGGGAATTGTGTCTTCTGCATTTTAGATAAAGGGCAGTTCAAGGGAGATGCTATGAGACTTTTTCCACAACATAGAGGGAGGAGTTCAGAGTTAATGTAGAGGAGAAGTGAGAGAACTGACATGAGAGGCCTTTACTATTTGTCCTTTCTTTTGTTTTGTACATGTAATAGGTTTCAAAGCTACAGAGAAAGTAAAGTCAAATGGAAGGTTTAATATTCTTGTGTTACTTTTCTCTTACTGCTGAGACAACATGCCTGACATCCAACAGTTAGAAAGGAAAGATTTATGTAGCTCAGTTTGTAGGGGTTTCAGTCCATCATCAGCTGGCCCCAAAGCAGGACGCCACATGGCAGAGGGCAGCATTCCATCTCAGCAGGAGGCAGCAGAACACCACGAACAAAAAGGAGGGTGGAGCAAGCCTCTTTTCCTTCCTTATAGCAATACAGGCTACCTGCCCTAGAGTGGCCATAACACACCATCTCCATGCCCTTCTCTTGCAAAGGCTGAAGATGTTTACAAAGTGAGTGACTCCCAGCTGAGTCACTTAGTTATGCTTCTAAACTTAAGTAGACACAGTGTATCAGCTATTACAATTCTTAATCAGTTTATGTATGTTTGCATTGCAAAGTAATAAATCATCATTAATAAATTAAGGGCTTATTACCATACATTTTTGCATACATGTAATGCAATATGTGGTAGTTAGGTTGACAGGCCAATTTTTTAATTCATAAAATCTCCAAAGAACAGTGCGCTTGCAACTTCCTTTGCACCACTTTTAATGCTGTATCTATGAAAGATTGACTCAGTGCGATGAGACTGAAAGATACTGGGCTGGGAATCAACAAACCTGGTTTTTAGTACTGCCCAGCTGCTGCTAATTAAGTAACATATTAATGCATACATGTTCTGGGCCTTCTTAGGGCTTCTTACATTCTTCTCCCAAAGCACTTGTATCAGTAGCTCTCAGAGCACTAAAGACTTGCGTTACTAGCTACAAGTGTGTCAGAAGGTGGCTCAAGAAGTTCCTTCTCAACTTCCATTCTGATATTCCCATGTTGATAGCACACCGCTTTTGCTAAGAATGTTTTTGGGGTTCCATAGGGCTAGGAACACCGGAAATGCCTTCTTATGATAATGGGGAGAGGAGGGTCTGGTTAAGTGAAAATAGTGTATAGGGAGCCCTTTCTGGTCCTCGTCTGGGAAGTTTGTATTTGTGATCCCATGGATAAATTGTTAGAATCCCTTCAAGTTAATTCCAGTCTACTACTTCTAGTGTAACCCACAGCAAGAACAAAGGCACTAAAGCATATTTACAGTTATGGGAGCCAAGGGGTCTTAAGTCCAGCCATGGTGATGACTATTTGGAACAAATACCTCCACCCAGGGCTGAACCTGGGTTTTATTCAGTCACGAAGGAAGAGTGGCTTGAGGATGAGTGACTGAGAATTGCAGGAAGTAGGTGAGCACTGTGAGCTGGGCTAGGTAGGCCTGCATTTACCTCTGTCCTATGCAGAGAAAAGGATATAAAGAAAACCTATTTGCCTTATGCAATTGAGGTAGTATGTAATGTTTTGGAATCCAGTGCTTCATCTCTGATGTGTAATCTTTTAAGCGCCAGGAAGTCATATCCTCTATCTCCAGGCTTACTCCCAGCCAGCGGCATGGAGCATGGGCTCTTCATACTGTCTTGACCAGGCTCATATTAAAGAGCAGTAGGTGGGGGTTATTAGGGAAACACATGTGCTGTTTTCAAAGACTACTGCCAGCACCTCTGCTAGACCAATACACATTGCTTAAAGCCCATTGAAGGGATAAGGAAAAGTCCTAGCCAGCTCTGTACATATCAATACATGGAAATAGGGTGAAGCTCTGCCAAAATGGAGAAGAGTTGCTCTGGTGGTCCTCCACAAGTACACATCAAGGTCAGCTTTCAAATGTCAGAGAATCAGCTGGTTAAATCTGGAAGGGACCAAGCTGATCTATGAAAGTAAGGAATAGAATCAGGCATTTAAATTTAGAAATAAGGATATGAGATGAGATATGCAAATTTGAAGCCGACATAGGTCCAAATTGCATTTGGCTGTGCTTGACCTAAAAGATGTGGAACTGTCAGAGTCTCTGAGTCCTCCAGACTCCTTTTGTTCTACCTTCAAACTATTCACTTGGTTCAAGTTAAACACCAATGAGGCCATATTCTATCTTGTTAATTATCACTACATCATTCAATCAAATAAACTTGAATCTGTATGGCTCTCTCTATCTGCTGCTACAATCCTAATTTAAACCACTGTGTTTTCACCTTGAGGAATCACCTTAAATGGTGCTGTTTCTCTATTAGCCACCCTTTCTTTTTTAATGTATTTGGTACAAGATCTCACTATGCAGCTCGGACTCTTAGTGATCCTGTTTTCAGCTTCTCCAGTGCTGGGATTACAGGTGTGTGCCACTGTGCCCAGTCTTGGTAGCCAGCTCAGCATGCCTGGGCAGGGGCTGGTGCAGCATGTGGTGCTGGGGATCGAACCCTGGTCCCTGTGCTTGCCTAAGCAGGTGCTTAGTCTGCTGAGCAATCTCACTGCCCTATGTTAGCCATCTTGATCAGTTTTCTATCCAGTTGTTTAGATATGTTTCTAAACATATCTAAATAGATAGAATATCAAATTTCTATCCAGTTGTTTAGGAACCTTTAGAAATGTAGACTGCATCATGTCACTCCTTGATTAAAAAGTTTTGATACTTAAATAAAATTCACAATTCTTACTTTGCACTACAGGATTCTACTTGAGTTAGCCCTGCTTTTAATTTTCTTCTATGTTGTATTGTATCCTGTGTTCATTATCCTCCAGCCAGCCATAGTCCTATCTCTTGGGAACTTCGCAAGCTTTATTCCTGTTACACAGCCTCTAGCTCTACCTTCTCTGTGCCTAGACACCCTTTCCTGATTCTTCACATGTCTCACTTCTCTGTATTCTTTAGGTCTCATTCCATTGAGCTGGCCTTTTTTTTTGAGTAGTGTATCTAAAGTAGTCTGTTTTTTTTCCTTTTTATCATTTTTTCCAGTTTATTTCCTTGACTATTTAGGATATTTATTATTTTTACATCTAAATGGATTCATTGTTCAGCTTAGGTTCATTGTTCTAAGTCTTTTGTTGAAAAAAATTAACCAGTAAATGGGCTATTAAGATAAAGAGATATATAAAGCTAATTTTATAAATTTCATTTTAACATAATTTTTCTAATCATCGTTAATCATACTGTTAATTTTTTAAAATGTTACTAGTTCTATTAAAATTTTATTTATAAAAATAAAAATTCTATGTTAAGATGTTAGCCTAATTGATTTTAACAGTGACTTAACACAGTAAATTTTGATTATATGCAATGAAATTAGTGACCATTTTTGACTTTCTAAATTACTATGTGGTGTAATTAGAATTGAGGAATAGTCAATGAACTGTTACACTTTTTTCTTCATGGAAATACCAGTTTTCCCTTGCCTGCCAGGGGGCAGATGCCACCAGATGTTTTAATTAAGTGTTAATGTCATTGGTGAATTATTTGGGCTAGTGTTCATCAGATGGAAGTGGGAAGCCCTGTACCTTTTAAGTGTACATGATGATATTTTTACATAGAATCTTTCTAAGAGGTCAACAGATTAATAGATTTAAGAGAATCATTTTCCCGATCTTCATCTTGTACATGTACTTCTCCCTAAGACTTACCTTCCTGAGAACCCACCTGGTGTATTACCCTGGGGCATGTGACTCTCTGATGGATAACACAGAGAAAGCTTCCTTTAATGATTAATCAAAGCTCACAATTCAGATGGAGTTCTTTGTCTTTTCAAGCCTTAAATCAGATTCTGATAAGGGTAAATCATAGTTAGAAGTGAGGATTCTAGCTAGTTTAACTTGCTTTTTATTGAGATTTAGGAAGTTTCCTGGGGAGAGCTCTGGACACATGACCATTGGGGTGCACATGGGGAGGAGAAGGGCTGCAGGGGCAGCAGCAGCACGGTGCTCACACATCCTGAAGGACGACCTCTGAGGCTGGATGACATTGCAGAATTTTTCAGCATTGGGCTGTAGAGGCTGGGCTGCCTATGGTAGGTTCCTGACCGTGGGCGTGGCAGCTCCCTTTAGCAGAGTGAAGTGGCAGGCAATGAGTCCTTAGCCACAGGGCTTCCTGGCTGGTATTCTAACAGCAGGAGAGATGAGTGCTTCCGTCCTGAAGGGTGGGTTTTGGTGGTTGGCAGCATTTACTGCAGTTTGTTACTGGTTCTTTTAAACATAGCAAACACTTTCTGGGACTACCAAATATTTTAGGATAAATTGGATAATACTTGAATGTGATTTCTTTCCAATGTTGTATGTTATTCAATATTGTGGTTAAATCTATTTTAGAAAATCTTATTAGGAACTATTTATTTCAGTTCCAGTCAGTTCCCATCCTGTTTCATCATAAAATGCTTTATTATTTTTCACTTTCTAAAACAGTTATATACTGGCTAGTGGACTGATTTTACAACTTTCATTAAAAATATAAACCCTTCTGAAAACATCAGGCTTAATACAGTGTTTGCCTGAAAATAAGATATACGCAGAAAAGAAGTTCTGCTATGTGGTTAGAGGAGATATCCTCTGAAAATGAGCCTTATTTTCAGGGAAGCACAATACTACATTTTCAGGAGGCATTTTTGATTTTATACGTGGTTTTATTTAATTACATCCCAAACTGAAAGCCAGAGGTGGAAATGTAGACTTACATAATTACCAGAGGAATTCAGTGCCCTTCCTAGCACCTCATCATATTCCTTAGAACTGTTAGTTCTGTAGTATTTTAAATGTTGATTGCTTTCATCTACTGTTCTTTTAAAATATAATCCAGAATTTAGTTATTCAATGTTTTCAGTACTTTTTCTCAGAATGATATTAGCATTTGTATTTAATTGATAAAGTTAAATTTTATCCAATATGTGGCTTTTTGCCCACATTAATTTTCCTCTGTGACCCTTGCTATCATTTGCCATTTATAGTTCACATACATATGTGATCACTCATTTATTCTCATTTTCTCGCTAGAGTATGAGTTTTTTGAAGCCACAGATTTGAATTTCTTACATTTTATTTACAGTGCAATTGTTTAATTGTGTATTGGCAAGACTGGCCAGTATCTGGTTTCTCCTTAGAGCCATTTTGCATTGTATTACAGTACTCAGTCTCCAGCAAGCAAGCATTGTCTGATACTTAACAGACTCTTAGTAAATTTTTGTTGAATGAATGACTAAATGAATGGGGAAGGGGCAGAGAAGTAGTCATTACAATGAATGAGAATGTTTGGCAATGTATGATAGCTTAATATAAATCATATAAAATTTATTAAGAAACTTAGGAAAATGAAATTTAGGTTGCATTTTAGGAGAGATCTCATATTGCTAGATGTTAAAGAAATCCTGGTCAGGGTAAACAATAAAAAAAGCATAAACAATGAATATTGTTTTGCAATTATAAGCTCTTTTTAAATTTGGATTACTGTTGTTCAGAATAAGTTCTGTTCTTTGTCTCTTTGGTCTACTTGTATCAGTCTTGCCAGTGCAGGTATGCTAGTTCATGAAACCCATATATTTCATAGGACTGGATCCAGTGAAAGTTTTTCAGTCAGCCCACATTCACAGTGGAAGATTACTCTCCTCTTGAGGAGGGTGACGTGTGCGTGAAGCACAGTATTCAGATGAAAGGGCTACTTTGGTATTATTTAACTGTGTATTGGCAAGACACTGGCCAGTATCTGGTTTCGCTTTAGAGCTATTCTGCATTATATTACAGTACTCTGACTGTGCCATGCCGAAGAAATTAAGATCAGCTGGAACACTGTGTAGGTCATTGGCTTGGAATCTTATGGCACCGGGAACTTGGTATTTTGTTTTATGACCTCATTTAGGCTGAACCTGCCTTTGTCCCGAAAGCATAAGGGCCCCTTTACAAAACCGTGTTTGCAGCTTGGGAAAGATATGGGAGAGGTTCAGGCAAAAATGATTCAAGATATTTAGGTCAGTCCCCATCCATGTAGGGAGTACTTAATAAATTAGGGTTCTTCCATTGAGAAAGACAAAACAAAAAAAAAAGGCATGAGTTCTTTTTAACACAGATTTAGCCAAATTCTAGGATATCAGGAACATATTTTGAAGATACGGTTTTAAGAAAAGTGAAAAGTGTTTACTATTCATATAGAAGTTTATGGGTCTTGTGCTTTGTTCCTTGCTTTCTGAAGGGATTTCCGGGGAGGTCATGAAGAACTTTGTCCATATTACTCCGAGTAGAGATAGGCTATCTATGTACATGTGTGTGAGGACTGTGGGAGGGCCCTAAGGAAAATTGTATGGTGAACATGAGGCACTGGATGGGCCATTAGTTTTAGTTGAAAAAAATGAGAAAAACATTTTTCATATTAAGTTAAGCAGCCTTGTATTTGAGTTCAGTGAATGTTTACAAACAAATTAAATATTTTGATATTATTGGCTACCTTCAGATGGCCAGGGTGTCCAGTCACTTTTCTCCATTTTAGGTGGTTTTGGTACACACATATGAGAAGCACTTGTGTAGTTTTCACTGTTCTGAGAAGTGACTCTGTAACCCTCAGGAGGGCTATTTATCACCTTTCTCTTCTCACTTCTCTGATCAGTTCTTTTTTTCTAGTGTGTCTCAGCTTCACTGGTAAAGTATATTACTAAAATCAAGGCTATTAGGTATTTGAGCATTTGAAGAGTGTTTTCTACTCCACTTTCCTGCAGAGTGGAGGGGACTTCTTGTTCCAGAGTCTTTGAGGACAACTGTATTCCTGAAGACCTACTTCTCAGTCTTGATTTTGACGTCTTAACTGTTTTCTTCACTTTTGGCTGCGCTTTGCTTCTTGAGACACCTTCTTGACTTCTGCCTTTAATGTCTCTGTTGTAGAATTTTAGTGTTGGTGTTCTTTAGGGTTTTGTCTTGTTTTCATGTTACTGCAAGAGTGATCTTACCTACTGCTGTGGCCGCCAGTTATTACCGTAAGACTAGGGGAGACCTTTATCCCAAGCTGCCAGTTACATTCACCTACACAGCTCATAGGCATCTTGAATTGAGAATTATTAGAAAATAATTAGAAAATCAAGCGTCTTACCTTTGGCTTCTCTCCCTTTCTCCCTTAGTCCAGTTGATTATCAAGTTACTAAGTCTTTTTTGAAAAGAACTCTCAGCTTTATTTGCTTTTCATAAGCTCCTTGCCATTGCAGCCATTCAGGCCAGATCATCTCTTTCATAGCTACTTTGAGGCTCCCCTTAGCAGTGACTCTGCTTTTATTCTTTTATGTCTAGAAGAGTAATATGTTTTAGACATTCTTTGTTGAAGACATAAAGTTCGTAAAACACAAAATTAGCCATTGAAAAATATGCGCTTCTCTGGCATTAATCACATCACAGTGCAGTGTCACCATCTTGTTTATCTTATTTCAGAACATTTTCATCACCTACAAAGAAACCTTTTATCCATGAGACAGACCCCCCAAGGCTTTTCGTTTTCCACTTTCTCATAACACCTGACAACCACTAGGGTGCACTTTGTCTTTTTCATAAAAATGGATTAATAAAACATGTGGCCCTTTGTGTCTGATGTCTTTTACTTTGCTTATTTTAAAATTTTCATTTCATTAGTACATATTTGTGGTACATGAAATTTGCATTCACATTAGGGAGTAGAAATGGGTGCATAATCTCGATCCTTTCTACTTTCCTTCTCCTCACCTGCCTCCATCTAGATCCCTTTTCCCTATTTTCATTATCATTATTATTGTTATTATTTTTTAAGTTCGTGTTCAGGATATATTCTGGTTGCACTGTGGGTACTGGGTACATGACAGGACGCATTTACATCTTTTTAAATCCCCTTCCGCTCAGCTCTCTCTTCACTCACCTCCTTCTCTGGATCCCTCCAGATGGACAGAGGATCTACTGTGTGGTTTCTTATCATTGGTCTTTTATTTTGCTCTATATTTTGCATTACTCAAATGAGAGAAACACAGTATTTGTCTGTGTGTCTGATTCATTTCCCTTAAACTTATATTTTCCAGGTGTATCCATTTTCATATTTTAAAGTTGACTACTGTTGCAGTGTGTAATAAGGTGCCTGTTTGTCATGAAACACTTTCAGATCTTTAGTGATACAACTATATTTTCAGTACTGAACTGCTCATACAGTACATGGCTTCACCTTCTTAGTGCTTATTCTCACTGCTATTGTTTCTCCTTGCTGTGAGAGAATTGCAGCTTTGAGGTTGGCAAGTACCGTTTCCTTCTTTGTAAGCTGTAACACATATAATGTGTTTTAATGATCATGTGCAATACAACTGTAGCTTATTTTCATTGTACTTTATGGTGAAATTTATTAATTATGTCCACATGAAAGAAAGTTCTCGTTTTAACAGCCTATGAGCATTTTTGTCTTATGTGGATTTAGGAATGGAACTGCTTGGCCGCTCAGTTTCACTACATATTGCCAAATTCCTCTCCAAAGTAGCTGTACCCACTAGCACTATATGTGTTTTTCATTTCCACGCTTTCCGATCAACAGTTGGTATTTTCAGAATTCAATGTTTTTGCCAGTGTGGTGAATGTAGTGGAATTTAATTGCTGTGCTAATATGCATTACCTTGGTTACTGGTGAGGTTGAACATCTTTTCACTTGCTTCTGGCCATTCATTTCTTTTCTTTTTTAATTATCTATAGTTTTCTATTATGTCATTTGTATTTTTGAAATGATTTTTAAGAGTCCTCTATGTGTTATGTAGTCTTCTGGCATCTATTACAGTGCAATTATATTTTCTCAGTAATTTTGACTTGGCTTTGTTTATAGTGTTTCTTATGAAACATTATAATTATTTTAATTTAGTTCAATCCATGTCTTAAAAGAATCTTTCCCCTCCATATAAGGGCTATATTTTCATTTAGTCATTTTAACATTTTTCTTCTCAAACTTGGGTATTTAAAAACATGATCCATTTTATATAGGATAGCAGTCTAATATTTTAAAATGAAATTCACCCTCACTAGCACCATTTATTAAAGGAACACCTATTTATTTCCCAAAGGTTTTAGAAGTTTCTTTTAGCCAGGTGTGGAAGTCACTGCCTTCAATCCCAGCTACTGATGAGGATGAGGTTGGAGAATCCCTGGAATTCACAAGTTCATGACCAGTTTGGTCTTCTCACAGCAAACCAAAGACAACAATAAACAAAAGCAACCCTTGCCCCAAATAATAACAACAAATGCTTTGATCATGAGCTTTATTTTTTTTCTAAAGATGGAAATGATAATTTAGAAGGGCAAATCTGTCAGCCTTTTTTTAAAAAACTACACCATGGAGTAATTTAAACATGGTACTGATTTTGAGAGGATACTTGCTTATCTTTTAATCCTCTTTCTGTCCAATTCCTCCTATACTTATCCACTGACCAAACAGAACTAAAATTTCTCTACTATTTTATTGTCTTACCAGACAGTGACTCTCAAGGCTTTATGTGAGATTGATGACCAGTCTTCTTGCATCATTCTTTTTCATCTTGAGTAGCTAGTTTCAATTATGTCTCTCTTGAGCAGTCAGCTGAGAGTCTTCTCTTCTGTTTCCCAGTCCCCCCAGGCTCCCTGCTTATAGGCAGTCTCTCCGTTGGGTTTTTAGTCTATTTACTTTTAGTGTTAGAGGATCCAGGAAGCTTTGTGGCTGTAGCAGGAATCATCTGTACCTTGGACATTAATGTGTTTTTGAACTCTGACATTGTGCCTGGCATATAGTAGTTCTTCAAATATCCCATGAATGAACACAAGCTTCAAATAACACTCTTACCCAGCCAGAGTAAGACTTATTTCTAAAATATCTGATAGGTGATCATCCGTTTATAGTCTTCTCTTGAGTATTTTCAGTGGTAATGAACTCATTATGCTGTGATCAATGAAATCCCAGTGTAAATGCCTTTTTATAGAAGGCACATGCAAACTAAGTTTTCATAGCTGTCAGGAAAAAAGTTAATTGGAAATTTCTGCTCCATCTCTGTTTAAATCTCTGACTCTCATCCCACCATTTCTGAGTACTATTGAATTTCATTATTTCATTATAGCAATCGTCCCCTCCTGCTTTCTTTCGTCTGCCTTTGCATGACAATATTGTCTTTATTCAAGAAGGGAAAGAAAGATTGTATTATTTGATTAGAATTGCAAAGATAGGCAGTGGCAGAGGCAGGATCTGATTATAGACT
Source organism: Ctenomys sociabilis (assembly GCA_004027165.1). Classification (NCBI taxonomy): domain Eukaryota; kingdom Metazoa; phylum Chordata; class Mammalia; order Rodentia; family Ctenomyidae; genus Ctenomys; species Ctenomys sociabilis. Next base: position 19,158 of record PVKA01012090.1, on the reverse strand, counting down.
AATTTGTGTTAATGATATTTGCAGGAGGATTGTTGTAAATTTGTAGTCAGCCTAGGCTACAAAGTGAGTTCAGGGCCAACCTGAACTGCACAGTGAGACCTTGTCTCAAAAAAGACAAAAAGTAAATAAAATTGAAGTATATTTGTTTAATAACCTAACTTCTGTGGCAGTAAGAATTGTCATTACACCATGATTCCTAAAGGGGGTACTGTTTGAACATAACTTTCGTCTGAATAATTGCAAGTACATATAGCAGAGTGGGCATGTTTTGAGTGGCACCATGAACCTGGGACCTGATTGCTGTAGCATGAATTGTGCTAGATGGTGCTGTTAACATATTTCATTTCATATTATTAGGGAAATACTATTTGTTGAAACAAATAATATATTGGAAAAGGGACTGAAATCTTTATAAGTTAATTATCTGAAGGAACATTTTAAACATGTATTTAAATAATTCTCATTTCCATATATCACATTATTTAATGAACAGCAGCTCTAGCTTCTCTTATAGGTTAAGGTTTCCTAGTTGCAAGAATGTTGATTCTGATATGCTAAAGGGCAAATTGATTATGATGCTAGACTTGACAGATATTGCCCTAGCAATACTTGTTGTATAAAATTTTGTAGTATTTTGCCTAAAAGAGAAGATATATATTATTCAGAGTATGTAATATCATTTTCCTCTTTAATTCTAGGGTTAGTACATATATCTTTTATTTACAGTTTAGTGTTATTTTATGTAACATTTTCATACATGTTTTTATCAATTTTTTATTAGTTACAATGGAGTAAATCAACTAGAGCTAACTTAAGTAAAGAAAAGTGCTTTCTTTGTTATTCTTGTAAGACTGTATAATTAAAGTTGGTGACTGTTCCTTAGGTTGTAATCTCTTTCATTGCTACTGTGAAACATTGAGCAGAGTAGTGTGTGACAGTCTAGGTATTAATTCCTAAACACAGGCTTTAATAGACTAAAGCTTGCCATGAATTGGGGCACCTTTTGTGGAGAAGTAGAACTTGTGTCTTCTGTGGAATCTTGGAGGACTCTGATTATTTCATCTTTGTAATCCAGTGGACATGGACATTGGCATGGATAATGTGAAAGTTTCTAATCCAAGGCTTTGATAGACAGATAGCTTTCATTTTCTGTTTTTTAAAAAAAATTTTCATAAATAATCTCTTTGGGAGACCTGAACTCTTTTATCTGAAATCTGTATGGTTATATTGAGACCATTCATACTGGAGAAACCATGTATAGGTTCCCTAGTTGATAGTGTCAGCTAACTCTAGTTTTCAGCCCGAGACTCGTGTAGTATAAGGTGTAGCATGTGTGAAGATTAAGGCTTCTCTGGAGCTGCCTGTCACCAGCTGAATGTCTTGTGTCCCTTCATGGGTCCCATGCAGAACAGAAGAATGCTTCAGTGAGCTCTATCCTCCTGTGGTACACACTCATGCATTATAACCAGAGGATGATTGTTTTAAGTCATTGTATTTTGGGACAATGTATTATTAGCAATAGAAGGATCATCACAGAGTCTCAGTTCTTGAACATAAAGCAGATGGTGGCAACTGTAAGGAATCTCAGAAAACAAGTCCTCTTGTTTGTAGGGAAAAACTATATTCCAGGGAAATGAAATGACATGTTTAGGTCACTTAAATAGTTTTGTTCACAGTGAAGCTGTAGTCTGACTCTGTTTTGTTTGCCTCTGGAATACATACATATTAATGTCTATATGAGCATGAATTTTGTATTTTAAAATGGTGAGTGAAGACAGAGACACCTGAAGATCTGCTGCCATGTCTCAAGAACTTTTATAGTCTCCACCCCCACAAATGCAATTTGTTTCAAAAATATGCTCCCCAACTATTTATATTATTCAAACTATTTATATTATTCAACTACTGTTATAAAAAGTTACATTTAATGTAACTGAATGTTTTACTTAATAGATAAATATAGTAAACACTTCTAAAATGGTATATGCAAATAATGGACACATACTGTCTAGAGGCCATCTCAACATATTTGTAATTTATATTTTTAAAGTTCCTTCATAAATCTGGGAACTTGAAGAAATTTCCCATATAAGCAATAACATTCAAAATTCAGTATAATACATAACACATGTGAAGTATAATTTTAGAAATCATCACCATATTTATCAATTTCTGTGGGGAAAATGCTTCCTGAATTCCAGTTGGTATTTGTGAAGCCACCAGTCTAGTACCTCTCTATTTGGCTTTGGCAGTGGAAATTCTGTATTTGTCAAGCACCAAGAAAGAAGATTGTGAAGGGTCTCAGTACAGCAGCTGAGTGTGTTCGGTGTGGTGATGAAGGAGAGGTAGGGAGCAACAGCAAGGTTTAAGGATTCGGGTTGGTTAGGTCCACTAAGTCGCACACCTCCTTCCTGGTGCATCTCCTCACTGTTTCTCCAAGTGTCCTAGGGATTGGACACTCTGTGTGCCTCTCTTGCCACCCTTCCCTGTACTTTCCTCTGTCCATTAGTTCTTAAACTAGAGAACAGATTGAAGTCTGTTCATTTTTCTGTCTGTTCTTGTCTTCTTTCTTTTATCTCCTCCTGTTTCTTCCTTGCTTTTCCTCTTGCTCCCTCTTCTTTACCCTCATTTTCCCCCACCCTGGCTGCTTTTCTCTGTCCCTTTTTTCTTTTCTGCTTTTATGTCTACCTATTGTCTTATTTCTCTTAGAATGCACTCAGCTTATTTAATTAATAATTAATTATTAATTACAAAAATTAATTAAATTCCTAGTTTATATTTTGATTTAGGGAAGATGAGTAGCATTGCTCTGTATACTATTGTTTACGTAACTAAGACAATCTATTAGATTGTATACCTTGGAAAGGTGAGAATGTATTTAATATTTCCTTATGAATCCTAATGGTTAGTAATATTGATCATATAAATGAGAAATAGTTAAAGATTTTCCTTATGACTTCTCACATATATATGTTTGTATGTATATATCTATGCTATGGAAAAAAGGGTGAAGTTCAGTGGACATATTTTAATATCCTATAAATATTGACACATTGCACATGTCTCTAGTCTGTGTGTTGAATATAGCAAGAATCTGTGATGTTCTAAGGTAAAACCTTGCCTTTGACTTTCCCTTTTTCCTTTTGTTCACTGATGTTCTAGTGCTGCTAGGATTCTCCTCTCTGCTCGGATGCAACCAGGCAGTGGGCTTTGTGGCACCAGGGTTGGTATGGGCAGTTTATTAATGACAAGGGCAATGGCTACCATTAAATATTTCCGTTGCTTGGCAAGGTGAAATAAATGTAGGTTTTTAAGATTAATTCAATGATTAAAGACTAGATTTAGGGTAAGTTTCTTGTTATTTTGCTGACAAATGAACCATGGTTCTTTATTCAAACAGAATAATTTACACTGTGTCAGTTCCAGTTATCAGCAAAGATAAAACAAAAATGGTGAAGAAGTTCAAGGCAATGTTTGAGTTCTGCGTTTCCTTGAGCCTGATTTGAAATGTAAAAATAAGAATGTCAAGAAGTGCAAGTTGAAGAACAAATTATTCCCCTGAATGTTATCTGTGTGTGTTTATCAGTTTTTTTTCTCTTGCCATTCTAAACTATTAGCTATTTTTATCTTCTTAGACCAAACGTGCTTTAAATAATTCCTCAAGTCATCAAGAAGGAAAACAGCTATGTGAAAATCATGGACAGTAATTTAAAGAGAAATCTAGACTGATATATAAGAAAACTTTCTGTTAAGGATTTTTGTGCCTAACGCCTTTTTAAAGAAGAAAACTGGCATGTTAATAAGTTAACAAGTATTAATTAGTTTCTTTTTATATTAGTGTTCAGGATTGCTCAGATTTCATTGGTGCATAAGTTTTTTTTGTACAAATTTAGTACTACATTTAAAAAGATGACATGACTTTTTTTTTTAAATGACTCCTTATTGAAGTTTGACTGACATATTTAATTAAAACTAACTAGTGTTATGTCCTTTAGCGCTGTTATTCACTTATATTTGAGAAAAACTAATGTGTATCTGTGTATACAGTAGAATATACCTTCAGTATGTGTGCAGGGACAGATACAGGATACAGTCTTTGTGTCCCTTTTCCGCTGAGCCTATCCGAATGTGATCTGAGTTCTCACGGTCTGACTTGTGCACCATCACAGTGATCTCGGGGTCCCTTGAGGCGGTCTGGTCGCACAGATAGCTTTCTCTTGTTTTCTGAATTGCTGCTGGAATATTCGTTCTTCATACCTAAATCTTTTATTTATGTGTTCGTTTGTTTATTATACTACTGGGGATTGAACCTAGGGGGACTCTCTTGCTTAGCTATATCCACAGCTCTTTTAAACACCATCTCAATGAGTTAGTTGCCCAGGCTGGCCCTGGATTTGTGATCTTCCTGCTTCAGTCTCCGAAGTAGCTGGGATTAATTTTAGCATAACATTTATTTTATTTATTTAGTTTTTAAAGTTTAACATTCAATTTATTATTACATGGGCTTTCATGGAGGTCGTGGGCAGTACCAGCAGGTCTAAATAGGGGTGGAGGAGTTCGGTCCTTGTGGGCTTCAAGAGATAGATTTCTGACTACCTTGCTATGAGTGGCGCAACTCACACAGTAATGCAGCTTCACATATAGCTTGGGAAGCTCATAACCATCAAAGACACTCGTTTTGGAAACGTCCCTGAGGGTGCCTGGATGGTGGTAACCTCTACTGTGTTCCAAATGACAAACTTCTTAATGGCCTTATTCTTGAGTATGCACTGGTTGCAGTTCGTGCAGCAAGTAGGCTGCACATGACTGTGGCCCTTTTTGGCATAACCATTCTTCCTTTTTTTTCCCCCATCATCTTGGAAAGGAGGACCTGAAAAAACATGAAATTTATTTATATTAATGTATGTGTGTGTATGCATGCATGCTACTAGGATTGAACCCAAGGTCTTTAGTTTGAATTGGGGTCTTGCTAAGTCACTAAATTACCTATGCTGGACTAGAATTTGCAGTCCTCCTGTTTCAGTTTTGCAGCGTGCTGGGATGATAGGCCTGCTCCACCACAGCCAGCTCTGTGTTCACCCTGAGTGGCTCCCTACTGCTGCAGAGTGGAGCCCAAGCTCTTCATTGCGTATAGGAGCCCCTGGGATCAGACTCCTGACACTTTCCCTGGCTTGCTTTCTTACCTCCCCAGCATTTTATTTTCTTCTTTTGGCAGAGTTTGCCATTCCAGATAATTGTCTCCTTTCCTAAAGAAAAATGTATCACATATTCCTTGGACCCTACCATCTCTATTGCATTTGTTTTCACTGTGTTCCTAACATCTATGTCTGCAAGGTTTTTATCTGTTCCTTTTTATCACTGGGCCATCAGACTGCTAAGAATCTCACACATCCTCAGAACTAAGCCCTCACTGTGATAACCATAAGGGTTTAAAAATGTATTAAAAAAAAAAAAAAGAATGAATAGACTTGCCCAATTGAAAATTGTTAATATCCATTTCACTATATAAACACTGATGTAGTATAAAATTATTTGCATATTTTTAAGTTATTTTACCCCCCAGGTTTGTTTTACTGGTTCATTGATTTATCTAATATTTGCTTTATTACCTTTATTGACATACTGAGCTAGTCTCTGGTGAATGAATCGGGCAAGGACCTATTAGCAGGCATACTTTAATCTCACATTTGAAGGGTAAAGTTCTTTTCATGAAGAGCCTTTCGCTAAGGCCTGGTAGAAAGTAATTTAGATGTTAGTGTTAAGTCTGACCTTGAGAAATGAGAGTGGTACCCTTCCATTTTCTCTAAGCCTTGTTTTTGTTTTATAAAGTTAACTTTTTAAAAATTTAAAGAAAATATTCAGTGGGTAACTTAAAATGTGAATAAACATTTGTGGAAAAAACAAACTAGAATCGCATAAAGACCTTTCAGAAGAATCGATTGCTTATCAGTTAGTTAATTATGGCTACTCCTAGAGATAGTCAAGTCATGCTTGAGTCCAAAGAACTTTGTGTATCTGTGGTAGATAATGAGAATTATTCAAAAACACTTGAGTAAATAATTTTGTATCACCTTTCAGCTTTATAAGAGAGAATACAGGCCCGGGCAGATAGCTTAGTGGTCTTAAGTGTCTTCCTGGCAAGTGCAAAGACCCGAGTTTGATCCCTGGTACTGTGTGTCCTGCAGGCCCCATGCCAAACTGCTACCAAAACCTGGCATGGTGGTGCATACCTGTAACGCCAGTGCTGGGGAGGCTGAGACAGGAGGATCACTAGGAGTCCAAACTGCATAGCAAGACCCTGTACCAAATAAACAGAAGATCAACAAAATTAAAAAGAAAAAAGGCATACATTGGAAAATACGCATTCTGGAGGAACCTGAGGCAAGAGAGTTAACTGTAGCCATGGCTCAGTGCTGATTTACTAGACAGTTTTAGAGAAAGTCAGAAGACAGCACATATTCCTTCACCAGTAGTATACAGATCATCCTCAGTCTGTTTAGTGTCCATGGTAGTGAGAAGACTAAATGTGAAAGCAATTACATGCCCATGCAAAATTATTTTATATTAAGACAGTCTATACTAAGAAGTCCAAAATTAAGTCTAGATAAAGTGAAAGAAAACCTCTTGCACCTTCTTACTGGCAGGAAGTATGACTGTCAGGGCAAAGACTGTCACATGGTTTATCTCCTTTTTCATTTTATTGAAGAGTGTTTTAATCAGTATACATCTATTGCTCTGTTCTGTGTCAGCATAAGACAGATTCTTCTTTGTTAGACTACCAACACAGTGTACTTTAGAAGTGCTGTGTTGGCTTCCATTATGACAGCTAGAGATTCTGGCTTTTGTGACAGCTCTCTTTTGCTCTTCTTCTGACAGGGTGAGTGTATCTGAGCTCGCACTTCCATTAATGTGATTATGTAGAATCGTTCCCTGTTACATAATGCATTTCTTTTATTGTGAACATTTCCTTCTTTTCCTGGGGTTAATGCGTGCCTTGCTGTTCCCGTGATCTGGTGACCAAGTCTCTTCACCCCTCCCAGAAGCTGGTCGGTCGTCCTTCAGCCAGCCTCTGTGCAGTGGTGCAGGGGTCTGCGAGCTCCTTCTGCCCCTCAAGCATCCCACTTGGCGCTGCCCCATTTTGCCTGGCTGGAGTGCGGGCCCTCAGGATGCCACAGCTCTGCTCTTGCACTGGATTTTGGTTTGCCTCATTCTGGAAACATTTTTGTTTTTTCTGTCCTAGATCCCCTGTTTCTTACCTCTCATGACTTCTGACTTCTTTTACTCTGTCTCTCTCTCTCTCTCTCTCTCTCTCTGTTTTTTTTTGTAATATGTAGATTACGGAGGAATGAAGATTTTTTTAAAGTTTAATTTGTTTTAGTTTTAACCAGGCTGGAAATTCCTTTATATTAAAGAAACGAGTCACCATAGTTTTCCTGTAGAAATCTAATCATTTTTATTCTTTGTTTTTGGTACTGAACTCAGGACTTCAAGCTTACCATGTAGTCACTTATACCTCTGAGCTAAAGCCCTGGCCCCAGGTTTATTCTTTTGAAAGCATTTTAAATTTTGTTTTTTTATTTACATATTGTTTAGTTCAATAAACAATGACCTGTTTTGCTCTCTGGACCTATTTTGCTCTCTGGAAGCTTTCAGGGCCATCTTTTCAACCTGAATGTTGTAGAGGTTCATGATAGAGTGGTTTGGGCCCTGAAAAAAATTAATGTTCAGAACCTCACAACTCTCTTAATAGGGAGGGTGTGTCCGTCTGCCTTAATGCCTGCCTTTCTTACCTTCCCTCCCTCCCTCCCTTCCTTCCTTCCTTCCTTCCTTCCTTCCTTCCTTCCTTCCTTCCTTCCTTCCTTCCTTCCTTCCTTCCTTCCTTCCTTTTTTTCTTTCTTTTTAATTTCTTCCTTTCTCCTGTATTATACTTGTGGCATATTTTTCTGTATTTTGCTGTTGTAGAAATCTAATACTGAGCTTCTTAATTGATCTAATTTTCTTACTTTTTCTTCCATTCCACCTTTATTTTTTTCTTTTTGTTCTATTATCTGGATAATGTTTTCAACTTACACTTCCACTTTGAAATAATGTTTCTATTTCACTAATAGTATTTTTAGTACTCAAGGGTGAAAATTCTCTCCTAATTCTATAGATTCCTTTTTATTTCTGTAGTAACTTGATGCCATTGCTGCCAGTTCTCTCAGGAGGTTATGAAAGAAATCTTCTGTCCCATTTATTGTATCTGGCTTTTCTTTATTTATTTGCATAGTCCTTGTTTCCCTGATGAAGATACTCACTGTCAGATGAGTTAGTTTTTGGCTACTCGTTAGAATTTTTTTAAAAAGCCAGGAGATAGTAACTGAAAGCTCTGTTTATTTGTGAGTAGTTTTTGTTATAGGGCAGCGTCCTTCAAGCTTCTTTGGAAATCCACGTGACTACACTTACAGTTTTTGGTTTCTGAGCCATTTGATTCTTTGACTCATGAATCACCTGATACTTTTCCTGGGTATGTAATTCAGAGCCGCTGAGTGGAGCTGGGTGAGGGCAGAGTACGTTCAGAGTGGTTATCTCATTTTTTGGGATACCTCCTTCCATCTCTAGTTTCTACACGGATTCACTTCTGTTGCTTGCCATCTATATATTCCTATGTATCAAATAAATATAATCTAGGTATTTATTATAGGTACACTCAGTTCATGCTACCATTTGATCTAACAGCTTTTTAATATCCCTTGTAGTGGTATAATACAGTCCACTGTATAGCAATATACCTTTATTCAAGGCTTTCCTTTTTTTTGGCTTTAGATACTCATGATCAACTTCAGTGCAAAAATAGTAAATGTAAAACTTGACAAGTTGACAATTATCATTTTTAAATTGTATGCTCTTCTGAGCAATATGATGAGATCTTGCACCATCCCATGGGGTCCACCTAGACATTGTCTGTTCCATGTATCCACACTGTTTGAGACACTTACACCCTTAGTCTCTTAGCCGTCTTGGTTGACAGGTTGGCTCTTGAGGAAATAGTTCAAGTGGTTCTCACTGACTAGTCTTACCATGCTACAACACTGTGCCTGTCATTCATCTCCCTTAATCATATCACATAAGCATTGTATTATTTTATGTCCTCACAAGAAAAACTAAGGATGAATACTGTCTAATAAGACCTTTTGAGAGAGCTATCATGCTTATACTATTCAATTACTAGTGCTGCATCAATAAAAGCCCAGCAGCCACAACCAACAAAAAGCCTTATGGAAAAATTTGAAATAGTGGGGAATGTGTTTGTCAGCTTTCTTAACTCAGAATACAGTATGTAGCACCCATAACTTAAAGAAGGAGAAGTTATTTGGCTCATGATTTCAGGGGATTCAGTTCTTGGTCAGATGGGTCTGAGGTAGAAACATGGCCAGAGGGTTTTGCAGAGTAAAGATGATTATTTCATATCATCTGAGAAGCAGATAAGGAAACAGTGGCAGAGGTGAGGGATCAGATATAACCTCAATATCCAAAGAATGTTTTACTGATTTCCTAGAAATTGACAGTCCATGTTATAGTTTGTGTCTAGATGTCCCCCGAAAGTCTCATGCAGTCAGGTGTTTTATCTCAGGAACAAGAGAAAAGTAGCCAAAACAGTTGGCTTTAACCATTATAAAGAATAACAGATCAAAGAAGTAGCACATACAAAGTAAGCAAAGAGAAGTAGGTTTTTCTACAGTGTTAAGTGATAGTCCAATTCTTTTAGTTTTTCATATTGTGAGTATGATTCCATGCACATGAATGTAGGTTGTGTAGACAAAGACTATATAGGAACGCAACATGACTAGTGACTGATACATTCCATAGGCTTGGATCTCAGCCTGTGGAGCCAAGGACAAGGACCTATAAGTCAGAGGTGGCTTCTTTGGAGTTGGATCTCCAAGGTCTGTGAGATCAGTAGCCCATATAGCGTGGGTCTGGGTCAAGTTTGCCCAGTATGATCTGACTGCCAGAACAATAGAGGATGTGTTGGAGAGGCAGTGGGCTCAGGAAAAACTTCCAGGGTATTAGTGAGGAATGATAATGAATAAACTGGTCCAAAGCTTTGGGAAACTCATGCCTCAAATGCCAGTGGCCCATGCATGGGAGGAGGCAGTCTCACAAGGTTTTCTGAAAGCCACAAAAATCACAGGATGGTGTTGCTGGAATCAGATGGATCTATGCAGAAGAGCCTTTTTCCTTGAGAGCTTGTTTGGAGGTTCTAACAGGGGAGCACTGCTCCTTGTATACCCTTGACTGAGGAATGGTCCTCCTCTATCGGGGATGGTCATCCTCTTCGACCAAGCTGCAGCTTCAGGAGGGATGCGTATAACTCATTGAGGGAGGAAGGGGACACCCACCTAGCCAGCCAGATCAGCTGAATCAATGCTAGCAATCAATGGGGTGACATGTATTGCAGCCATATTGCCCTCACATCCAAAGCCTTTTTCCTTTACCTCATTTACTTATTTACTGTTTCTTCATGTTGTCCAGGCTGGGCTCCATGTTGGATTCCTTCATCCTCAGTCTCTTGAGTAGCTAGGACTAAAGGTTTCACTCACCACGTCCCACTTGTCATGTGTTGAAGATTGTGAGAACTTGGGGCCTGAGGCTCTGAATGAAGTGTTACCTTTGCAGAGCTGCAAGGGGATTAGTGGTTTTTCTTTTTGGCCAGAAAGCTTTTCAAGACTTTGGTCCCTGAATGAATAACTTCAGTACAATGTTTTGATCAAAATCTCTTACTTAATAGACTGAGATAGAAAGAACCTTTTTGCTATGATGACCATGGAAAGAAATGATATGTAATCTTCCTGGGTGTACTTTCTCCATCCCTCATCTTAGAAAGTCTTTACTTTCTACACAGGTTGATGTGGATGAAAATTTTTAACTTTCAGTTTATCTATGTAATTGTTGCTTTGGGAAATAACTCTCAGTTAAATACATAAAAATTTATGTGCATTTTTATCTCTAACAAGCTTAATAGAACTGAATACCATTTTCTTTAGGTTGGTAGAAATTCACAAGGACAAGTGATGTTACTATGTTAACATACACAGTTGATACAGGAATACTGTATAGCCAGTAGTTGCATGTCATTGCATAAGCTTTAGCTCTTTTAAAATAAATCAAGTGGAAGCTTTGCAGATAATGTATGAATTTGAATACTTGGACCAGCATAGATGTATATTTAGAGCATTTTAAATCAAAATAATAGTTATGATTGTATCTTTATTTAATGAAAAATATGTTTGACTCTGAAATTTTAAACAGATGAAACTGCTTCTCTAAAATGTTGTCAAAGTAGTTTCAGCTGCAGGTTCGAAGAAACAGTCCTGCAGATCAGACACATTTCTCCTATAGGCATGCAGGGTCGCAGTGTTTGCACTTTGCTTCTGTACATGGAGCCATACTGGAATGCAAGTTTTAGCTAGTTTTTAATATAAATGTTTTTAGTGCTTTTTCCTTCTTTAAGCAGTTGGAATTGCTTTGAGTGTGGCTTAAGGTCATGTAATTTATTTGTTTTATGTCAGGATCGATGCATCCAAATAAATGTCGTTCCACTCAGGGGACACCAGGGAATGACTCTGATTTTAAGGATATTGTTAGTGCTCTGCAGTTTTGAAATAACCAATTTGTTGTGTAGAGATTATAGTCTTTAACCATTCACACTGTGACCTTAATTCCTTGAGAGTTTAGAGTGAAAAGGTGTTGAGAACCCATTCTGGGCAAAGTAATGGCCACTCAGCTAGGGAATTTAAGGAGTTAATGAGGTTCTGAGATTTTTGCATGACTTTGTGCTTTGCTACTCCCAAAGAGGAATATCAAAATTATTTGTGGAAGCAAATGGAATTGGCTGAATGTTTGGTATCTTCTAAATTCATGTGTGGAAATTCTAATTATCAGTGTGAGGATGTTAGGAAGTGAGGCCTTTGGGATATAATTAGGTCATAAGGGTGGGGCCCTCATGAATAGATTACTGCACTTAGAAGAAGGACCCTAGAGAGATTGTGTGCTGTCTCTTTGCCCTAAGAGGACACTGTGAGAAGCCAACTGTATACAAACTGGATTAGAGTTCAATGCAACTTGACTGCGCTAAAATTTTGATTTTGAATTTTTAGCCTCCAGAATTGTGAGAAATAAATTTTGTCAGAAATAATACACCACACAGTTCCTGGTTCTTTGTTATGGCAGTGCAAACTGATTAAGAAAGGAGCACTGCTAGAATGAGGATATGTAGGGCATTTAGAAACTTTCTATATGATATTTTCTGTGAGACTGCAAACTATAATATTATAATTAGGATAGTATTTTTTCAAAGCATAAAGTATCATTATAGTTGTAAGTTGAACTAAATACATCCTAATAGGATGGTTTCTTGTAAGCAAATGTATAACTCTAAGCCTCTATAAATAGCATTTGAATACTAATATTATGTAAACCCTCAAATTCTGTAAATGTAGGAACTAATTACAGAAGATATGTACTATGATGTGTATATTCAGCATATAAGCAGTGTAATTCTAACTCATCAGTTTTGACTTGCAGCTAACATACTGGATTTACAGTGATAATTACCACTGAATGAATGTTATCAAAAGAAATTTCTGGAATATTCTGAATTTGGAATTTTAATAAAGATCCCTTGGAGGTTTAAATAGAAGCTATCTTTTTCTTAAAATAACCTGCCCTGCAGCAAGCTGAGCATTGATTTTAGAAGTGCTTAAAATAGCTTGAAATTCTTTCCAGTTTATCCCAAAAAATAATGGTCTTCCCTTTCTTTCAAATCAGCTGTCAGGTGGATAAAAGTGGCTTAATATTTTAAAGACAAGCCTATTTTAAACAATTTTTAATGAAACTCCACATGATGAAATGTACCCAGATAACTTGTGAGAAAATCACCTTGAAGGATTTCACTCATTTTCTGGCTCTCTGTTCTGGTGTATTTGTTAAATCGGCAACATTATCGCACAGTCACAACTCATCAGTATTTGAACTTGAGTTCAAAGCTGCATAATCTCCCATAACTATAGTTAAGAATACTTTTTTCTCCCCACCTACAGGCAACTGTATTATGACCTCCACATTTTTTTTTCAAAATTTCTGCTGTGACCACTGGCAGAAGCAGCATCGCAGGCCAGATAGTTCGTTGATTTCCGTAGAGATATTCTTTGGCCCTTGTTTGATTCGCTAGTTTACTCAGTCTGCTTAGGAGAATGAGCGAGCAGAAGGATGCTGCTGTTCAGAAGAGGCACACTGGCAACCTTTCTGTGTTTTTTGTTTACTCTTGGCTGGGTATTATTGTTAATCTCTTCATAAAATCCATTAAATGAATCACTTCTGTAATAAAATCATTTTCCACGTGATATAATATTTTGAAGAGGTGGCTATAATTTCAAACCCTGTTACTTGTAGAGAGTTTAAAAGGCTGGAAACACAGGTTTATCTGCTAGTAGTTGACCAGAAGTTGACTGATTTGACTTGAGTATATTGAAATCCAGGATGGCTCTAAATGTGGAAGG